>BMAO01033516.1:0-15656 GCA_019973975.1 Trichonephila clavata
TTTTGGTGTCCAGTGAGTATCTCAAGCGCATTCGATAAATGGATCGACGCATCAAATCTGTCACCTAGAAAAGAAAAAAGAAAGAAAAAAAAATGATGTTCTATATAGATATTGAAAATCAGCCTTTACAAAAATTTTTATGTTCTTGGAAGAAAGAACCGTTTATAACTTGGAGTCTGAACTATGACCATTTGAGGCTGCATTCAACCAAATCAAAAAAATTTGCTGGGCCACTCATACAAATTTTTTTTTAACAAATTGATAAAAATTAACTCTGTGTAGTTTTATTAAATAAATTAATTTCATTACATTATATTTTTTTAATATGAATTAGACATGAAAAGAGAAAAATTTATTTTAAATTTTTAGAGTTTCGTTTAATTTAGTTCAGATTTCATGAAGGTGGAAAAATTCAAATTAATGAGATGAATGAATTTGTTTCGTTGAACAACCAAATCGATATCAGTTCAATAGACGAGGTTAATGCATTTTTAAGATGTTTGTCAGTGATATTTGTCTTATTTTGTTTTGTATGCTTAATTCTTAAAATAGTTGTTCACAACATAGGTACTACCAAAAGCTTAGGGCATTAATGAAGCACGATGTGAAATTAGAAACATTTTATCGCGCGCGGGATAGGTAATCAAAAAAAACTCAATAAAGAAACACATTCCCAAATGTTTCTTTGATTAGAATATCACTTTGCAGTTCAATGCATGCCATTTGAAGATTTGAAGGTATTGAAGGTAAAAATTCGTCGTGGAATTGATATACACATAACTTAAAAACATAAATTCTCATGGCATACTAAAATGTTTCATTAAAATTTTTACTTCAAAATAAGTGTCAACGAATGGATTATGTTTGAAAAAGTATTGCAAAATTTATTTTTTTTAATAGAAATGTGTAAAATTAAATATTCTCATAATTTGGGTTTGGGCCGCATTTTAAAGGGCTTTTGTGCCGCTATTAGCAAGCATGGTTTATAACAATAAGGTTTGATTGTATGATAGTTAAAAAATTTGCTTGGTCTCAATTGTTATGCTTAGATAATTGTTTGAAAATTGTAATTTTAAATCACTTTCTCCAACGCACTTTTGTCAAATGTATATGCTTTTATTTAAATGATAAATGTTGTACAGGCGTAACGGAAATCCCTGGAAACATTTCGAAAAACCTTTAGAAATCAGTTAATTCCTTTATGAGGGTGTGTTTTCTGCCATATGTTTTCCTACTACGGAAAAAATATTGAAAAATATTGCTTTCAATTTCATTCATAGACAGTGGAAAATGATTAGCGATATCCGGGGAACATGCTTGGGGTCATATAATCGATTACATTATTCAGATGATTCATAATACTTTGCATTTGCTTACAATGCATGATAAATGGAACGATATTAAGGATCTATAAATCTTACATTACGAGCATGTTGCTTCTTAACACTAGAACGTCCGGGATTTCCATTACCCTTAAACGTCACCGGTGTCGTTTCAAACACCGCGATATAAATAAAAAAAAATAATTGTGTAATAACTAAATAGTTACAAGACTACTGTTTCACAAAGTTTAATTGTAAAACTTTTAAATATTATTTCATGTATTATGACAATTTATGTCAACAAAAACTGACATTGGCATTATGTTTCACGAAGCTTGTTGGACCACAACTTTATCGCAAAGCATTTCGAGTCTCAAATCTGTCAGGAACATTACTATTATGAAATATCCATTCTGTGCCATTCTTAAACGACATATATATCAAAATTTACTAGAATATTATCAATTTCATCTGCATTTTCTTTAGATGCTTCGCAGTCACTTTCACTCAATCGTATGGCTTTATCGGTATCTAAATTAAAACAATACCACTCACCTCCAACCTATTCATTCCCAGAAAGCTCTCGCAACAAATTATTAGTTTCATCACGACTCAGACATGTTTTATGAGTCATTTTTTCAGGGTGTCTGCCCTACACAAGGTTTGAAAGTAGAATGAATTTTTTTTTATGAGCAAATAAGCAAATGCTATGAAACGAAACACTTAGACACGACGATTTTAGTATAACTCACTCATTTCCAATGTTAACCCAATAACGTTACATTCAAGGACAAAGAAATGTACGATATTATTTTCGAAAATTTGTTTTACTAAGCATTTACTTAGTGAACTATCTTTTGCTGAACAACAGCTATTTATAAAGATAGATTGTCGTCTTGGTGTTGAAGCGACACCAGCGGACGTTCTAGGTATATTTAGTTGTAAAATATTTTCAAATTAACTTAGAACCACAAAACTCCTTTTGTGTAATCACTATTGAAATGATTGAAAATCACGAAAAATTTTCAAATTCGATTTAAAAATGTGGAAAAGAGAACAAACTAAACAGGCTCCACTGTCCCATCAACAACGGCAGACATTCTAGTGTTAAGACACTAAATATTTTTCTATTTGTTCGCGCTTTATACTGAATATTTCTTGAACCACACGTTTAAAATACATGCAGTTTTTAGCTTTAGATTCAAATGTAGTGGCTCAACAAAATATATTTATGACATCCTTCAAACGATTGCATTACTATTCAAGGCACGTCATCTAGGGGTATTTTCCGGCAAAATAATTTAGACCCATAATTTTCTCTTCCTCGTATTTGTCTCCAAGGTTTTCACTTTTTTCTTTGAGCAGTACGGACACCTGATTTTTCCCTATTTGAATATATCTGGAACATTACATGGAATCAGAAATCCACGTGAAAATATTGCATAACTGGAGCAATAAGAAATTAAAGACTGCTTTTAGGAGGTCTAACACAAGATAAGATTAGGAAACTTTATCACTTTTCAAATAGACATATACAAGTATGCCAAGAAGAGTAGAGATTCAAAATCTCTAATTTTCATATTCAGAACACATTTCTAGCCATTGGTGGGCCTTACGCTTGTTTGATAATTATTTCATTATCTGCGTAACAGCCTTAGATGGATTTAATACCAATAAAAGCAATTTTTTTTTCCCTTTTGCACAGGAATGTACAATCATTCGAATGCGATGAAGTTCTATTTTCATTAATTTCATACTAAATTTCATTATTTATACAAGTTCGAGAACTATTAACATAAAATTCGCGAGCCCCGATATGTGCAATACTATAAAATAAAAGTATTTTCAGCGTGAAATTTGAAAAATGGAAAAAAATTCGCTATTTTTGAAATTTTTTGTAATTAAAACTGAGTTAACCTTATTTCTCTTAGTATGAATTTTGGTATAATATCAATGATAAAAAAATTTTAAACCTCTTAATTCTGTTGTTCACGAAAAAGTTAAAAAAGGAGCACATTTCTTGACAATTAAAAATATTTCTAAATCTATTTAACCTTACTTTTTAACTTTAGTGGAACTGAAAAATAGTATGCATGCTTCCCCCTTTTCGAATACGTTTAATACTACATGAGGACCTAACAATAAAAAAAATTTATAGAACTATCCAATATTTTATTTTAAAAAATGTGTTCTAAATTCAGATTTTTCACAAAAAAATTTGTATTCTTATTTTTGATAAAATTTTGTTCTTACGATAGCGTCTCTTGGTTCAGCACTACGATCTTTTTGTGAGGTATTTTACCGCTTGGTTGTCACGGAAAAGGTTTATGAATTTATATTTTTGTCATTTATTACACTTTAACCTTCATTAATGGATGATATAGTCTACTCTATTCTATATCAGAGATATTATAATGACCACTGACATGTTTTTTTAGGTTGATTTTTTCGTTTGCAACGTGATTGTTTTTATTGAAACCGTCGTACGGAGATTTTCATCACTATTGTCTTTATCTGAAATATGAGATGAGATCCATTAAGGATTTTTATTCATGCGGCGTTAGTGTATCACGGTATGTACTCCAAGTACTTCGATAAGTCTAGGATTTTTTGTTCTTTTTTTTTCCGTTTAAGTCCCTTTGTGTTAATTGAAGTATTTTTTCTCCCAATTACAACCATCAAAATTTTCCCAGCTTATATTTTCTTTGCATAATTCGAATAGAAAAATTTTGTTTACTTTATCGCAAGGACAATCAATTGAACTAATGCATTCGCTCAATTTTGAATTTTTTGGCAAATATAGTCTACAACAACTTTTTATGCTACTGCATCAAAAGATGAGCACCTTTACTTTTGAGGGTAACGATCATTTTATGAATGAATCAGTTTATATCGCTATTGTTGAACTTTCCTAATTTATATTTAATAATTATCACGGCAATTAGCTGTAACAGCCTGCGTTCGAAAATAGCGGGAATATTAGTACATTCAAGCATTTTTAATTTTTTAAGCTACTGTGTATGCATTTTACGACTACTCGCATTTCTGTTGTTGTTGTTTAATACCATACACTATCATTTTCGGAAAAAGCATATTAAGTCATCTTTGTGTTTTGGAAGCTTATTCAACAAAGGATTAAAATATATTGGGAACTCAAATTCCTCACTTTTAATGATAAGCGTTAATATATCTAATAAGAGCTTTCTTGTTATGACTTCGTGACGTAATCATTCGAAAGGGATATGAAAACAAAACCCTTATCGAGAAATTGATTGTCACATTGCCATCTGTTGGCTGAAAGACAACATAAATTGGGGAGCAACGAATAATTTCCTCTGTTCCCATAGCAACCGGAATATATCACATGCCAAAGGCTAATCATGAGAAAGAAAAGCACACAGGTGCAAAACAGGTGAATTGTTCGTGATGTTCTGGACTATCGCCCCCTTATAATATCCGATTGGCTCAGAGATTTCAATCTAAGCTGAAAAAATAAATAAATAAAGGATGAGGGAATGAGAAAAGTGATCAACTTTGATTAGTGCCTGCTTATAAAAAGTGAAACGCTATAATTGATTAATACATGAATTATACTACTTTAATAAAATTGAAAGAATGTACATTTGAGATTTTTGCTCAAACAATAAAAAACTTTTAATTTTAAAAAAATAATTATTTTCCCCACTCTTCATATCTTACTTAACATTTACAGCATTAGTTTTATGACCTCGTTAAGTTAAATAATTATAAAAATTTCACAAAAAATGGCAACTAAATCTCTATTTTTCGAAAAGAAAGTGCCTGCGTAAGTAAAAAAAAAAAAATTCCATAATTTGTTTCGTTTTTTTTTCTTTGCTTTTTTCTGCTGTTTTACTTAATTAGACGAGAAGCAACTTATTTACTGCATTGCCAATGAATACATATAAGTAACTTTAAAAATGTTAAATTATTCTTCTCTGCAAAAAAAAAAAAAAAATGATAGTTTTTTTTTTGCAAAATTATACGATTTTAATAAATAATAAAAAATTGCATGCTTATAGAAATATTTTTAAAAATCCTCCCCCTTATGTTTTTCGTCAAATATTTATATGCAAAGTGTATCAGTACAGCGATTACAAAATTTCAGGACAGATAGAGAACACTTACACAATGGCAAATCATATTGCAACGTATGGTTAGAAACACATTCCTGGCGCAGTAGTGACGACACAAAACACCAGAAAGACATTATATGAATAAAAGTAGTAAATATATTAACTATCCGTATCACATCAAAAATGTTTGGAAGTCTTTAGCTGGTGTACGCAATAGATGGCGCTATATAAGCTGAAGCATCAGATGACCAAGCGCATTTTTTGATGCTTCCCTTTCTAAGAAGCTTCATCTTGCCTGCCAATGGAATGGTTGTTGGATGGAACGTTACACGAAAGCTGAGCTTGCTGATATGCATCTGGTACATGGGGTCATTGATTGCAATGTACGAGCCGTAAAGCGGTTGTGCGCACAACGTTATTCCAGCAGGAAAACTCCCAGCCACTTACACCAAAGGTTATCCAACAGCGAATCTTTCATCGTGGACAGGCAAGAACGAGAGAGAAGGGTAAGGACGCCAAGCAACGAGGAAACTGTGTTGGATCTGGTACAGAACAATCATAAAACCAGTGCGTGCGTTATTGCCAGTTATGGCGGAATGTGAGGTCTTCATATCCCGAGGTCGTCGTCACTCTCTTTGGTGTTCTTTTTTTTATTATTTGTGTCTCGACTTTACTTGTTATTTGTGTACGTAACTACCACGATAGGAAAGCGTTTCTAACCATTCATTGCTATGTAATTTCCCACCGTCTGAGATTTACTCTATTTATCCTGAAAATTTGTAGCCTCTGTACCGATACACTCTTAATGGATTCAATTAAAAATTCTTTTCAGCAGTCATATGAAATATAAGTAGTACATTAATTGCTATTTTGAATAAACTATAGAAAATTTATTAAAATATATTATTATTGATTAGTGTTCAATGAAAAGGATACAAAAAATTATAAGATTTAAATTTCAGTACTAGATAAATTAGAAATTTTTATCTGTATGATAAAAAAAAAATTATGAATTTTTATATGTCAATTAATGATACAACCTTCAAACAACATTGTTTAGATCTTACCCGTTTAACGTTTTGAATGAAATACACTAATATATTTACTCATTATGAGAAAATGTGACATTTAGAAATTTTTTATTGGGTTCTTCCTTACGTAGGGTGAAAATCTTAAAATTTCGATTTACTCACATTTTTCATCTTAATTATTTTCAAATAAAATCATTTGAATTCGTATTTCATAAGGAAATGTGTTCCCATACCTCAAACCCATGCAGTTCACTTAATACTTGAATATTGCAGAGAAGAAAAATGTTTTGTATACGTAACAAATTAAATCTTAATGAGAATATAATAAAAACATCCCATGCAGAAAAGTACACAAAAAGACAAACAGACAAAAAACAAACAAACTGAAAGCTATGGTATTTGAAAATAATGAAAGTGAAGGAGAAGTTCAAAGAACAAGAATTAACGTAGAAATATTTTTCATTTATAAGATTTTTGGCTTATTTTGTGCATTGAATGTTTCAATGGTTAAAAGCAGATATTGTCAGATATCGAGGATTCCTGAGATTCATTGTAATGTATACGAATAAAATACATAAATTATTTTCTTCGCATTTCGGAGAGTCAAAAGTACTTATTTGTATCATTTTCATCAGAATTAATTTCTATTATATTTAACACCATGAAGATGGGTGAAAGGATTCTCATCTTTGATTTTCAACCTGTGAGTTGGATAACAGAATTTCACATCATTTGCAGAAAATGTGAATCATTGCTGCATATATTAACTATATTTCTAAGCAATATTTTCTTGAATATTTTTTCAAGTAGGGACTTTTTAAGACGTTACGGGATTTGTATGGGAATTAAGAACATATACTTTCCACAACATACCGTATTCATTGTGTTCAGCAAGTGGAAAACGTATGGCATAGATTTGATTTCAATGAGGGTTTGAACATAGAATCAGAGAATAAGCATGTATACTATTTGCATAAACACATACAATTTTTTTTCTAATGGTGTTTTATCATTGACAGTACACTCTGTGGGAGCTGGAGCCTCTTTTAGTGCTGAACCGTATAGGTGGGAAAACCAATCGTCGAAAGTAATTTTTGACACCAAATTTCCTTTCCAGACAAAAGGCACCTGAGATCTGACGATGTGAAATGTGACAAGGAGAGTGCCAAACAGGCACTCAAGGGATTTTTTGCATGACATATAATCATACTACACGGACGCTGCCGATTTTCTGCATCATGAAAATCACTGACTTGGGCCGGGATACGCATACAAATATGCATATAAAAATACACACACTCGGGTATTTCTAAAGATACATACTTTATGTATACATATTCGTGATTTTGGCTCTTTTGTCACGATATATGTAGTAGATTAACCATACACACACAAGACACATTCAATATAAGTGATAAAATATAAAAGATAAATGACGCATAAATTAATCATTACTATTGTACTTTTTGAATGAATGTCATACTGCTGTGCAACGTGATTAAAATATTTACGGGAAGATTTATTCTCAATATCGGAACCAGGATCAACATAATAAAAAGCATGTCTCCTATAGACTGTTCCCCAGATGCGGGGTTAGTTACTAAATTATAAATTAACTAGAACTTATTCGATGGGCTAGTTTTGATAGTTAAATTAGGATCAGTTAAATGTACAGTGAAGAAACTAAGTTAAAGAGGTGCGATTGTTTCTGAAAGGAATCCCGTTCCATTGAAAGTTTGTTAAAAGAGTTTTCTTGGAACTGTTGATTTCAATAACTTCTAAACAGAAAGAAAACTCGAATGAAATGTTGTTCATGCTTCTAAACTACGCAAAACACTGCCATAAAAAAGAAAGCTGCAATGCGGGAGGGTGGGCATGCAACGGAAGGGAAACATGCACGTACTGCTTCACATAAAGAAAGGGCCTCACAGCTCCACGTTTTCCTCGAACTGCCATCTTGCCAAGGTGAGGTTCAGACCTCGTGGAACGCCGCCATTCCGAAGACGACGTGAAGGTCCTCTGCAGACGCATCCTCTGCACCGAGCGATGCACCAAACCCTGGATCTACGGGAGTGAGAGACGAAAAGAAAAAAAGAAAAAGAAAATTCATGCTGTTCAAAGCGAAATCAATAATAATAAAAAACAAAATGCTTGGTAAAAACACTAATTAAACGCATGTAAAATATCTGCATATTAAATTACGAAAAATAATACACAATAAGCATGTACTAGCCATTGAAAAGTCAACGTTACTATTCAAGAAGTGCCATTTTAATATATGTCATAGATTTGTAATAGAACGATTGGAGTTGTATTTCTATTTCTGATTTGAGAAACATCAATTTATTTCGTTTTGCATAGTCTCAAGTGTTATGCGAAATAAGAAACATAAATCAATTACATTCAATAGATAGCAGTTTGCGAAATAGACTAAATGTAACAACTTAATAGACTAAATCTAAGTTAACTGTCTCCAATTAAATAAATTATTTTTGCTATCAGGCTCCGAATAATTTTTTTTTTACATTACTGTTAATATATTTATATTCAATGAAAATATAGTAAGAATAACATCAAAGTATATTTGTAACGTCACTTACAGTACTTTTTTTACATGTCATAATTTATTTTTAGAATTACTTAGCTGTAAGTATGTTAAAGAAAAACATCTCTAACATATACCATATTTCAGAGAAATGGTTTTAATATGTTGCTATTGTATCCAGAAATTTAAAAGTTCAAAAATTTAATGTTTTAGAAATGAACATCTCAGTATATCATGGGTTAATGCACTTGTTTCGAAAATTTTGTTTATAATTAGAACATTAAAACCATCATCGTTTTCATAGAAATAAAATTCATGCTCGAAAAAGTATATAACTTGTTCAATAATTATCTTTGAAATTTGCGTGAACCCCACCGTAATACTTTTTCAGATAAATGTACTTTGAAGTGCCTGTGAAGGAATTTCAAATATTTTTTTAAAAATGTTTTCAGAAATGATTTTAATGAAATTGTATATTTTTTGAGCCAACCAAAATCTGTAATTTCTATAAAACACATAAAATTAAAATAATGCCTAATTGCACATACCAAGGAAAAAAGTTAAATTTTTAGTGGAAGTTAAGTGTTGAAATTAATAAATCGCTTATTTTCTACCCTTACAAAATAAATTACATCAAACCTTGTTTAATGAGTTCTTTTTGGAATTGAAAAAAATAATAAAACATATCTTACCTCTCCATTGAGATAGCAAAATATCAAAGAAACCAAGAAACCCTAAAATAAATAAATATATTTATATAAAAACATCTAGCTTTCACACAGATTTTCCTTTATATTAAATAAAAAGAGCAAAACTTACTACTTCAAAACATTTTTGTTTTATTTCACATGGAGCAAATTACTTTGAATGAAAGTTGTTGTTATACCAAAGTGTATTTTTTAAACTAAGCTTTCAAATTTTATTTAATATTTCATTTTTTTGTGCAGACATAACATAGCTTTAACAATTTCAAATAAATAAAGAATAAATCGAAGTATCAAAAAAGGAGTAAGACACCTTAAAGTCAAACCTTTAACATCAATTCAGTCATGAAATTTCTTTTCTTTGCATTATAGTAAAATTTAATGTTCATAAATAGAATCAACAAACTGTATACTTTTCTAACGTCAAACAGATGAGCACACTTTTTAAAGAGAAATGAATGGGTCACATATAGCATTGTAAATAAAAATTATAAATTTTTATACTACCCCTCACACAGAAAGCTTCATTCAAGAAGAGATCAATATAGAGATGAACATGCATAGTTAAGACTTAGAAATTTAATACATAATATTCTTCGCTAGAACATTACAATTATAACAATCCTCTATAGTTGAACCGGAATTTTGATTTGTACTTCAATAAAATTTTCCATTGGCTCCGAATGATTAATAGAAAGTCCTAACATTTGTTAAAATGTTGTTTTCATGTTGCATTCATCCTTTTATAATACACTTGAAAGAGAACGATTCATTATGTAGGCGTCCATCATTTAAAACTGCTTATGCTATTTAAATGTAGCATTTATGTCGAAACAAGACATATACTTTCGGAATTTTATATGGTTAATCGTATCCTTGCTATCTATAAACATTTACAGAAAAAATACCATTATCCTTGATTTACAAATTCATTCTTTGATACAGATACAACATAGACTGAGTAAAGATAAAATAGATTGAAATAAATCATATTTGTGACAGAAGAAATATAGTAAGATAAGCTATTGGTGATGAACTTCACAGCTTTGAAGGACGTCAGTATAGAAATGAAGGAAAATAATACCACCTCATTCTGTTAGGTTCTGAAAAGATGCTTTTTTTTTTGTATTAGAGTTTTCTTAAAAATTTGTGAATACATGTTGGACAATATATCACCTAATATTGCATCTTCATCAGGTGATATTCCGCTTAAATTGACTTATTTTTTATTTTGATTCATTTCTTATCTAATATACTTGTGGTGCTGATTAAGTAAATCAAGAAAAAAGAATTTGATAAATAAAGTGCATCTTAGTAGTGATATAAAGTTATGGTTGGAATCAAGCGATTCTTCACTTAAAAATACATACTGCTGTGGCAAACGTAAATGCAACACCAAAAAGACAAGATATAGCACAGCAAAATTTATTTTGTAGATAACATGTTGACCAAGTATCAAATGATTAAATTTATAGAATTATGTGAAGTGTGGTTCCTGCCAGAATCAGTAGCCAGAGTAGCCGCTATTGTTGGAGATCACCGCTGCCACACGCCTCGGCATTGATTCAAAGAGACTTTGGATGTGTTCTTGGGGTACAGCAGACCAAGCAGCTTCCACACGTTTCTAAACTTGATCTGGTGTGGCAACTGGTGATGTAATCTGAAACAATCGTTGAACAACCATGGACCACATGTTTTCTATCGGCGAAAGATCCGGAAGGCAAGCCGGCCAGGGAAGCAATTCAATCTGGTGATTGACGAAGAACCTTTAAACAATGCGTGTCACGTGTGGTTGCGTATTATCCTGTTGAAATATGGCTGTGCCAAGCCCTGAATGTAAGGAAGGACAACTGGCTCCAATACCTCGGAGATGTAGCACTGGCTGTTTAAAGTACCGGCAATGCGTACTAGAGGAGTGCGAGAGTGATATCCAATACCGCGCCCCATACCCGGTGCAGGACCAGTGTGGCGGTGCATAACGCAGCTGTTCAGCATCCTCTCTCCACGGTGTCTCCAGACTCAAATCCGACCATCGGGGTGTTGCCAGACAGATGCGTGACTCGTCAGTAAAGACTACTTCATTCCATTCTTCCACCCACATCCTTCTTTCATCGCACCATTGGCTGCGGAGACGTCTGTGGTTCTGCGTCAAGGGTAGACCAAGCAATGGACGTCTAGCGGACAGACCACTCTGCTGTAAACATGGTCAAATGTTACGCGCAGACACTAAATGATGCGTTACAGACTCAATGTGCTGTGCTATGGTTCGTGATGGGACTGAGCTATCCGTCACTGTCATGCGCACAATTTGCCTGTCCTCACGTGAAATGGTGCACTGTTGTGAATGCGATCGACCACGTCGGTCCGTCATACCCTCCTGCATCCAACGGTCACATATCCGCATTACAGTTGTTTGGTTTCGTCCAACACGACTACCGATTTCCCTGAAAGATAATCCACAATCTTGGTAGGCCACTATCCTTCCTCTGTCGAACTCAGATATTTGATCAAAAGCTGATCGCTGTTTTCTACGAGACATAACTGATCGTTTTTTGAAAAAACCACAAGAAAAATACAATTGCCGAACTTGAAATTGTCGAAATCTAAAAGCCTTAAATAGCGCTTTGAAGTGGCGCCACAGGTGTGCGTGATGTGTGTGTCTGCGCGGAAATTCTAATCATTTGCATATCTCACCTCCGCTAATGCATGTTGTAAATTTCATGTTATTTGCGAGTTTCCACCAGGGTGTTGCATTTACGGTGTCCAGCACTGTACCTTCGAAAAACCAGGTCCATTGAAGAAATAATTTCATTATTTCCATAAAGAAAAAAAAACTTGACTCATTAAGTAGTTAAATAGTAAAGTATGATGCAAGCTTCTTATTCTATTTCACACCTCAGTAATCTTTATTTCGAACTTACCTGTAGTCCGTCCATAGAGTAGCTGAGAAAAGTGTACCCTTCCAAAGTTACGCATTGTCCCGATTGTGGTTGATAGAGCACTAGGAAGAAGTGTAGTCCAAACAGGGGAACAAGTACCAAAGTGGCGCGAACAGCTTTTCTGTGAATTATACAACATAATATTTCACTGTTAAAATGACTGAAAATATTCAATACCTATGGAAAATATATTGCCGAAATAGAAACATGAACAGTGTTAAAACAAATCTTTATATATATTAATTATTTTGCTGTGGAATCCTTTTTCGAATGGACTTCCTATTAACGGTTCAATTATTTTATAAATTGAGTCCTGCGGTTATTTTGTTCCTGGTTAGAAAGTGCTCACACAGAGCAAGACAACCCCTACACATAAATTGTGGAGAAATTCAACTTTTTGACCTTACGGGAGTCATGGAGCGTGAGAATCTCCTAAGACACAGTTCGAAATTTTAATTCCACCTGTTGAGGATGATAGAATACTGAATTTTGAATGGTGGTTTAGGCAATATTCAATGTCATATATTATAAGTAAAGTGTCTTTTTATCAAAGGTGTGCCTTAAATTCTATTTTGGAGATAACCAACAGCAAAAAGATTGATTTTGACACTAAAACGCCCGCAATCACAGCCTTTTACACAATGGATCGTTTATAAGGAAGAATCGGAGCGTGTGAGTGCCAATTGGACTATCAATCCTCCCACGAAACTGCCATCTTTACGTTCTATGTGTGACTATAGTTTTCTCATTTCTGACATCAGCAAATTGTAAATCCACTACAACCTACGATTGTATCACCTATTTCATTCACTCTTATTCAGTGATTCTCAAACTGTGGGGGGGGGGCGAGCATACCGAAAAGTCAAAAATGAAAAATTATTTAAAAAAGTTAATTTACTAAAAGGAAGTAAAATAAAATAAATCCTGACATAATAAAATTAAAATATACACATTTACACCGTATAACATAGTTACAAATGTATCACAACTGCACAATGTATTTAATAATTACCCTAAAATCCGGCGTATAACGTGCACTTTTAACACAAAATATACAATCGAAATTTAAGTGTGCGAGTTATACACCGGGCAAAAAATGAGAGGTTTAAAAAAAGTAAAGATAAGCGGAAAAAAAATTTAGACTTCTGCTTATATCGAAATACTGTTTATTTAAGAGAAAGGACATTCGTGATGAACGTAAAGAGTTGAAGCTCTAGACGTATTCTATTTTCTTCTACAACTTAAATAATAACTCGAATAAATAACTTCATAACATAAGAGAATTGCACACGTATATCTCATGTTTCTTCTTAAAAATGTGGGTACGCGTTATACGGCGAATATAATTAAAAATTTTAAAAAATGCAGCTTATAAGTATAGGTACTCATTATACGCTGGATTTTACCGTAATTTATCTATTCAAAATTAAGATCAAATCCAATAATAACCAGCGATTCCCATGGGTTTGTCTTGTAGAGAAAAGATTTTCAAAGGAAGGTTTCATATTAGAAATGCACACTCTTTCTGTATTCATCATAAATCTACATTTTTTCTTCAAAGCAGACATCGGAGATAGGTTGTTGAAAATGGTGATATTACAAGGAATGCTTTTGTTTTCAGTGTAGAAAATAAGAAAGACTAAATAACACCATACTTATCCTATTACTTCAAATTAATTTACTTAAAATATCTATTACTTAAAAGTAACAAAAAAAAATAATATTTATCTTAATAATTTGCACTATTTATATACGCGGTCGCATAATTTTAGTCGTACAACGTACATTAATATTGTATTCAATTCATTGTTATTGTATGGAGGGGGGACTATGAAAATTATGGTTAAAAATTGGGTCGCAAATGTTGAATGTTTGAGAAACACTGGTCTATAATTTCCGATACTCTGTTAGATAGTAACATCATATTGTTTGTGGATACATTAACGAGACATCAATACCATGCTTGTCGGTAGAACCACATTTGTATGGAAGATCTGTTTTAGTGTTTGAATATTTTTCATTTTGTAAGCCATCTGACTGCTCTGTTTCAATCCACAAGAGCTACACGTATCTAATCAGTGGTTGCTAAAGATTAATCATTTGTATATTTTATCGCAAGATAACACAATTTCTCTGCCCTCATACAATTCTTTCCTAGGACAGTGCTTCTCAAACTTTCAATATTTGCGACCCAATATTTAATCATGTTTTCGTCCCCCCCCCCTCCATACAATAACAAAGTATTCAATTGAATAATACTATACTTTGTCGCTAAACCTAAAATATGACTTTAACCTCTTTATGCCACCGACGTATGTAAACATCTCCCCCAGCCAGTGCTCTACTTACTCTGGACGTACATATACGTCTTTCCCCAGTACGATCGTTCCTGTAAACTGTGATCTATAAAATTATTCCGAAGGTTTAGGGAATCCAATAAAATGACCTTAAAATTGTATGTATGTGTTTGCAAAGGATTTAACTATTTCAGAAGAATTGCTTACTTATTCCTTCTCTACCCCCTCCCAACGCACCACATACATTCGCCTACGTGTTAAATGGTGGCGCTGGGGAGCATATCACATGATATTTAATCGACAACTAAGGAATTGATTAACAACTACAAAAGAACAAGATAAGTGTTCATTTTTGCGTATAATTTTATATATGACCAGCCTATGGGTCACTGATAATTATTAAATTTGTTCTTAACTAAGTATTGTTGCAAATTAGTTCACATTGCTTTTACTGATACATTACTGTAAATTTGTGTTTTATTTTTTATTATGTCAGAATGTATTTCGTTTGTTTACTTTCAGTAAATTAATATATTTTTATATTATCTTTTTTTTTTTGCACTTTTCAATAGGCTCACGCCCTTCTCCCCCCCCCGGGGGAGGGGCGTGCTCCACTGTTTGAGAAAAGCAGTCCTAGGGTGTCAATTTTAATGTTATTGAGTGTATTTTTTTTTCAAATTTTGTACTCGCAGTGATTTTGCAAGTAACTCACCAAAAGAAAGGA
>BMAO01033517.1:0-21412 GCA_019973975.1 Trichonephila clavata
AGAAGAGATTCCTTGAGAACGTTTTTACTGAAATATACTACTATAAATTGTAAGTGGGGAATCCACTTTTGATTTAATTGACCTGAAATTTGGCAAACATGCTTCTTTTGTTGATTAGAGATTGGTTATGAACGGTTCTTTTCCAAACTTATTATCAGGGGATAGTTTTGTACTTCCTTTTAAGAAGAAAATTAAGTGACGTTCTTATGAAATCAAGATGAAAATGCTTAAGGTACGTCTTTGAAAGCAAGTGAAATATTAGTACTGTGATTTAGATAAAAATCACCCACCACCAGCACACACTTTTATACTAAAAGGAAATAAATTTTAATATTATGTTAGCAGCTCAAAAGAAAAAATATTAAATAAACGATTTTTCTACTCGACTCTATTCGAAAATTTTATCACAGAATAATATTTCCTCAATATATTCAGTGCGATAGTCTACGGTTTTGAAACATGTTTTTTGAGGGGCTTACCATTTTTTAGGTAAATTTTTAAAAAATACGCCTCTAAAGTTACTAACCTCTTTTCTGTACTTTAGAATGAGAGAGAATAGCCCCATGTTTGGGCATTGATCTTATCATAAAAAAGGATGACCTGTCCTAGGATTTCCAAATGATGTAGAGTTAAAGAGAGAAATATTTTACATCCAACGTCTGCACGTTTCACATGTAGATAAAAAATGCAAAGAAATTATAAGCAGACATGTTGTTTATCCTGTTGTCTTTTTTATTAGTACAGAGTTCGCGTAGATTTTATTCAGAATTTTCTGTTCCACGTGTCCTGAAATCGATACTTTGTTCGTCGGTAATACTGCCTTTTCTCCGAAATTCTAAAATATTCTAGTCTTTTGATTGACAAAGAGGGAAGTCAAAGTTTATGTACACTCTAACATGCAAAAATACAAAAACAATTTTCTGAAATAATTTTCTGCTCAAATTTAAAAAACGCATACTCACTTTTTAGTTATTACCATGTTTATGTAAGCAAAAGACTCAGAGAAAAGCAGCAACAAAAGTATTCCTATTTTCTCAATGATTCAGAGTGCATATTTCAATTGCATGAATATTTGTAACATGGTAGCTATTTGTCATATAATCTAAATAATATATATACATAGTAGTAATCTAGTTAAAACAAATTACTTGGATGTATTATTGTATATTAAGTTTTATAAATTACATAGTAATATTTATGATAAAAGAGTTGCCGCGGTAACCAAGTGGTTTAGGTATGGGATCATGGCTAGCGTGTCATGAGTTCGAGTCCCAGTACCACTGAAGACCCGCCGTGTACGGGCACGATGCACGTTAAATCTGTAGAGAGCTCAAACGTCCTCCCGATGGTGTGGTGTGGTAGTTAGGAGAGAGGGTGGCAGCTCAGGTGTCGTCTGCGTCACTTTACAAGGGTTCAGAATTTTGTGGTCCGTCGCCAAAAAGCCCTCGTGTAGCTAAACAGTGCGACGTTAATATTCTCTCACTCACTAACTTATGATAAAAGAGCTGATTTTTTAATTTTAACATTCTTAATGTGCATACTGGAATTCGAATTTATATATATTTATATGCAGAAATATTATTTTTAATAAAATGTATCGAAATAATGCATTAGTTATAGATAAATCTAATACATATTTAAATTTTAAAAATTTTATAAACATTGTATTGTACATGGATATCCTGCTAATTTTATCTACAGTTATATTTCTATTAGATTTCTGTTAAATGTCAATAAGTTATAGCAATAGCATTTTTATTATTTTTTGAGTTAATTGATAGATGGTACCACATGCAAATTTTATTTAAAATTAAATGCATACGCATCAGTTGTACTTTTATTTCTATAAATATTAAAAAATATTTGGAGTTTTTAAATGCATATATATAAACTTACAGTTATTTTATCTTAATTTACTAATTTTATGCGTTACTGATATACTCTTTTCAATCGTGCTGGGAAAATGGTTATCGCTGTGGTCACGTAGTAAGTTTTCTCATCTACTTGTTTTTAGCATTGATTTTGACATATGCTAGTAATTATTACATGCTGTAATTTTATCGTTTTATATTAATAGATAGTGGTTTTATTGTGATAGTTAAACTTCTTTTGATATCTCTTTCTTTCCCTAAGGCCCAGAGTATTGAGTACAGGTTAAGGTTGGCTAGCCGCAAAACTTTGTTTAAACCTGCAAACCTGGTTCCTAAGGCCAGGAATTGCTATAATTCTACTGTTGTTAATATATACATTTTACTATATCTTGTCTAGTTATCTTAGGTTTATAACCATTTTGTTTTTATTTATGAATTATATATATATATATATATATATATATATATGTTTTTATTTAATATCTTTTTTAAAACTTATGATACATCGAGTTATGCTTGCATTTAACTTTTTGATTCAGTTAAATTTGTATTAAATAAAAATTGAATACATTTTTTTCAGTGATATATATGGAAAAGAAGTCTGGAGGAAGGCGTTTTAGAGAAGGAAGACACTGCTGAACATTTCTGTGAACTATTGTTTTTTTTTTATATTCAGTAGAGTATCATCAAACCTTTCAAATATTAAGATTCCGTATACAAAAATATTTATTACCATATAAAATACTATGTAAAACAGAAAAGCGAGCAGTATTTCTAAGGACACAAGTAAAACGACTGTATAAAATCTTTTTTCGAGTAATTTGCATAAATCTGTTAACTAGTATAAATACACAATTGCTGACTTTCAATCATGGCAGGCCCAAGTAGGGAAACAGGAATGCTGGAATCGGAAGAGTACTATATAGAAGAATACTACATAAATGGAACAAATGATTCCTATAATGGATCTATGGGGTATCCTGAATTACCGGATTATTTAACGTTCAATGATGATTCTATCAGAGAGGTAATCTTGTACAGTCTGATGTTCATTCTCGGTGCTTGTGGTAATACTCCCGTCTTCATCGCCCTCATTCGAAATCGTCACCGAAAGTCCAGAGTGAATTTGATGATCATGCATCTGGCCATTGCTGATCTCATTGTGACTTTCATTATGATCCCTCTAGAGATTGCATGGCGATTCACTGTGCAGTGGGTGGCCGGTAACGTGGCCTGCAAAATCTTGCTTTACTTGCGAGCTTTTGGACCTTACCTTTCATCGTCTGTTCTTGTGTGCATCAGCCTAGACAGATACTTTGCAATCCTGCACCCCCTGAAGGTAAACGATGCTCAAAGAAGAGGCAAGATCATGCTGGGACTGGCTTGGGCAACAAGTATCCTCAGCAGTATTCCTCAGGTAGGCTAACTTCCAATATCTATTCCTCATTGCTTTAGATTTTAATATATATGCGGAATGCATCGGTGCAGCTGTTGTAAACTTTCAGGACAGATAGAGTACACCTAGACGATAGAAAATTACATCCGCGAATGCTGTATAGACAAAAATGCTTTCCCGGCGCGGTACAGACAACACAAAACACAAGAAAGATATGACAAGAATAAGTGGAGAAACTATGTTTACTATTCTTAGTGCAGCAAAAATGCTGGGAAGTCTTTAGTTGGTGTAAGCGATAGATGGGGTGCTATGTAAACCGAAGCATCAGATGACGATGCTTGCCTCATTGTGGTGTTTGTTAGCAAGCTCGGTATGAAGATGTTTGCCTGCCGACAAATTGTAAGTAGGGAGGAACGTTACGTGTTGAGTTTGCTTAACTGCATCTGACATGTTGGCCTACTCATTTAAATGCATGACATACACAGCAGATGTATGCCAAACATTACCCAAGGAGGCAAACTCTCAACCACGCCTTCTTTGCACGTTTGCACCAGAGATTGTCCGAGAGTGCATCGTGAACATTCAGAAACGTGAGTGAAAAGCAAGAACGCCAAACAATAAGGAGAATATCCTCTGACAATCCGGATTTTTACTGATCATGTTAGAATTTCACACATGACCGTCTGGCGAATTCTACATACTTAAGACTTGTTCCCCTCTCCCCCGGGAATGTACCCTTATTGCCCCTTTAATATTTTTTTTTTACAATTTTTGCTGTTCTAAGGAGAATAAGCACACTTTCTCCGCTAATTCGTGGAATGGCTTTCTTGGGCTTTGCGTCGTCACTACTACGACAGGTAGACGTTTCCGACCATGCATTCTAATGTGATTTACAGTTGTCTACGTACATTTGATCTTTTCTTAAATTTTGTAACAGCTGTGCTGATAAATCATATATTTGTATGGCACGCATGACTGTGTTTAATAAACTGTGTGATTCCTTTCTTTTACTGAACTATAGTTTTTGTACTCAAAATTTGTATATAATATAACTTAACCCGGTAAAAGGCGCACCCTCGGCACTAACATTAATGGTCGCGAATATTGAAAGAATCGAATAAATACATGTTAGTCGTTTAAATTACGAATTTACGATTATTTAAAAAGTTATTTTCTAAAGATGTCAATCTAAACCATGTGCTTCTTCTTTAATGCCATCTGTCGTGCAGATATTTCGAAGGACAACATGGAAAAGCCTTTCGTTATTTCTGTCGGTTTTAAAATTTTCATTTTTTCCCACCGATCTTAACTCAAATAGAAAGCAAGAATTATTAAAGAAAAATAAAGTCAATTCCTACTTAGGTAAATAAAGAAAAGTAAGTTCACTATAATAAAAAATTCAAAATATAAATAGTATATACATATAAAGAATAAATATGACAAAATATTTTTTAAGTTAACATTTAAAAACTTTTTAAGGAGACATGTGTGATACAATTTAAACAGAAATTGTTAATTTAAAGATTTTCAAATTTTTTTTGGTTGCCTTTTATGTGTGTATACTATGCAAAACAGATTTTGTGCTCAAAATTTCATAAAAAGATTAATAATTAATTTAGAAAGAAGAATTTAATTAAGAAATTTATTTCATAAAATTTCATTTCATACCATTTAGTTTTTTTAAAGAAAAAAATTGTGATTTTAAAATGCTACTCCTCCTACAAAAATTTACATAAACGCATGGAATTTGATTTACAAGTACGTCAAACTATGTATAACATAAGTTGGTATGGGTTTTGCGATAACATGATTGGTATTTGTACATTAAGTTTTTTTATGAATGCTTATTGAAAATTCCTCAAAATATGTACAAATTCTGCATTCAATTATTTTTAAAAAAATAAGTATTGCTTTGATTCAAAAATGCGTACCAAATTTTATTACATGTATTATTAGCAATAGGTTAAAAAAATTCAAAGCATTAGGTACGACAGAAAAAAAAACCTTAGCATATTAATTGAAGACAGACTAGTTATATTATCTTTCTCCGAGATAAGTAAATTTAAAGTTTTAAATGCCATAGGGATGTGAATAAGAACAAACGCAAAAACTATCATAATTATGCGTTTTTGAAGTTTAGAGCTTTCAAATTTTTTCAGGTTATAGAAAAATATATAAAAATATTTTAAGCTAAAAAATTATTTCATTTTTTGGCCGATTTTTGTCAATTCAATCGTACCAAATTAAATATATAGTTACAGTTTTAAATAAAAGTTTAATGTAATAGGCTAAAATTTATCTTCAAACCTGCGTAAAAGGAATGTTGATGTCTAACTGCCATATGATTATATTCAGGTTAAATTTAATCTTAATCACAAATTTAACAAAATATGATTTATCCAATAGTACTGCCATTTAGAGTTATAATATCAATTCAAATATATATCTTAAATATAATTAAAATATTAAATTTTATTAATGAATTACTATTTGAAACAACTATATTAAAATCAAGTGTCATCCACAACAAGTTTAAAAAATATGTATTTAATTTGAATGGATGAATAAAAAGAGTATTTTATTAACGATTGAAAATGTCCAGCCTTAATGTGACCCAATAGCTAATTCCCGAACCGTTCGGTTTAGATATGCGCTTCCAATTTGAAAAAAGTTTTAAAACAGGTATATAATGTTTTTACGTGCCTTTCGAACCAAGAAATTAATTTACAAAAAAATTACAAAATTTAGTTCTTTATATAGTCTCCAGGTCCTATCATTTATATTTAGGAAAAAAGGCAGTACACAAAAACAAAGTAAACACAAAAAATTCATTTTATTACGATAAAAACTGGCTGAGTTATGAAACTTTGAAAATCAAAAATTTTATCTATTTGCTTCGCAATTTTGAAGAAACTAATAAGGGGCCGTCTCCAAAGTAAAATTAGTTGGAACTCTGCCAGGAAAATTTTGCTCTTGCGCGTCACTCTTATGTAAATCGTTTTTAAATTTAAAAGCATACGTTACTAATACAATAATTGAGTACTTAAGAAATAAAATTTATTCTATGTAAAACATAAAAAAAAAACATTTTGGACGAAGAAAACATTTTAAAAGCAGTTCCAAAAAATAGACTTATATGCTGCGGCTTCAGTCTGATTTGATGCGTTTTTGCTGATCATTACGAACGTTAAAAATCTGGTGCGCAGTCGCTTGAAATTGCATTCAGTGGTTTTCTAATATTACGGAAGTATAGTAACACAGTTAATAAAAACAATTTTCTGTTGGTTAAATTCAGTAAAGAAAATATTCCAACTAGAAAAGAAATCATTAGGTGGAAAACTTACTTTAAATGTATCCATTGGGAAATAACTTGCATATCATTTCCATATATTTTATGTTTGGATGCTGAAATCGCTTTCTGTCATTGATACAGGCTTCACTTTTGTGTTCTTAAAATAAATATTATACTGAAGAGGGAAAGGCATTAAAATACATTTTGAATTCTTTGCAAAAATATTCGTCAACTTTTAAGTAAAATATACAAATCTTTGTACAAATACATGAGAAAAACGGCTCATCCCTTCATTTCCTCCTGTGTCCTCCAGAGTTCTCTGGAGCTATTAGACCTACATGCTGAAAATCTGGTAAACATGTTTCTTTGTTTGAGTAAAGATTCGCTAAGAGCAGATTTGGGAGGTATCGATGCCTGAAAGGGGATGGGTGGGGTTAAAGTAGCATTGTATATGAAAGTTCCCATTGATCATTTATTAGACTTTCAGATTTCACTATGCTATTGGTAACCATGTCTCCTGTGTGGATTCAATAAGAAATTGTTTTGTGGAGAGGAGATTCCAAAGGAGTTTCAGCGGAAGATTTAGTTATAAAAAAGTCCATTTGTAAAATATTAGTCTTCCAGATTTAGAATTTGACAAAGGTGTTTCTTTTGTTAAGTAAATATTATTAGTAACGAAATTTGGGGAAATCAACTTCCAAGGGTGTGGCGCGGATGCGTATTGATCACAATTTACGTGTTTTTTAATTATTAGTGCTACATATTTCAAATTTGCTAAGCATGTTTCCTTTGTTGAGTAAATATCAGGCAAGATAGAATTTTGCGTTATGGATAAAAATGTCTCCTTTTTTTTTAACCATACACTTGAAATTTGGCAGGCATTTTAATGCTATATAATACGTTGGTATGTTGTATAGAAATATATCAAAATTGGTTTTCGCGGAAATCGCTTTTAAATGGGGATACAAAAGATAAATATACTTGAATTATTTTATCATTTGTTCGGTTGTTGAGCAATTAATCTTAGGTGAACGGTTCATGAAAATACGCCATAAGCTCTCAAAATGATTTAGGTCTAGTGAAATACCATGTCAAACAAGCACTTGTATTTTATTTTGCTGCATAAAAGTCTGGACTGATATAGAATTGTGACAAAAGAGCTAAGTCCTGTTAAATGTTCCTTCGGATGTTATTATATATAAACTGGTGTCCAAAAGTTAAGCATAAATCGTAAAATGCGAAAAAGGTGGAGTAAATATTCGTAAAATTATTCCAAATTTCTTGCGGATATTAAATGGGTGAAGAAGAAACATTGGGTTTACGCAAAACTTTTCAGTCGACTGCGTCCTGCGCGTAACACCGGCTCATGTCGGAACGCGGAGAAACCGATTCACACAGCATAGGCAGTTCAGACGAGTTTCGTGCAACTGCTGTGCGAAGGAACGTTGTTAACCATCAAAAGTGGGAATAATGGCACACAGACGCCAATTGGACATGTTTACGAAAGAAAGAATCGTTGGAATGCAGGAATCCTCACGATCACAAACCGAAGTGTCTCGAATTTTTAATGTGGACCAGTCTGTGATCTCAAGACTGTGGCAGAGGTTTCAAAGAACGGGAGATGTTACCCGACAACCAGTATCAGGTAGACCAAGGGTCACAACACCTCGCCAAGACCTATATATGGCAATAAGAGCTCGACGTCAGAGGGGAAGTACTGCCAGGGCACTGGGTTCGGCGCTAACAGTCACCACAGTAATATGAAATTCCATAAAACTGTTTACAAGAGACTCAATCATCCTGGCCTGTATGCAAGAAGACCAGCAGTTTGCATTCCCCTCACGTCTGCGCATAAACGCGCTCGTTTGAACTGGAGTTTGAAACATCAACATTAGAGTGTGGGAGAGTGGGCCAATGTGATGTTCAGTGACGAGTCCCGGTTTAGTCTGAGTAGTGATTCTCGGCGGGTAACGATATGGAGAGAACGTGGAATACGTTTTGAACCAAGAAACATAACGAAAAGACATCATTTTCCTTAAAGGGGAGTAATGGTATGGGCAGGCATCATGATTGACGGCCGCACAGACCTCCATTTCTTTGACACGGGTCTGTGACGGCTCAAAGATACAGAGACGAAGTTCTAGAGCCTTATGTTCGCTTGTTTCGAGGTGCTGTTGTTCCTGACTTCATACTCACGGAAGATAATGCACCATGCCACTGAGCGGTGCTGATTGATGACTTTCTTGAAACGGAAAACATCCAGCGCATGTCGTGGCCTACGAACTCCCCTGATTTAAATCCCATAGAGCATGTATGGGATATGGTCGGGAGACAAATTGCAGCTCTTTCGCACACACCAAGCTCCGTTACAGATCTGAAAAGTGCTCTCCAAGAAGCTTGGATCCGTGTGAGCCTACAACTCACTCATCATCTCATAACAAGTATGGTAAATCGCTGTGCAGCGTGTCTGGCTGTCAGAGGTGACCACACGCCTTATTAAACTGCAGCATCAGTATTTTATTTAATGCTTTCTTTCATATTTTCTTTAAATTGTGTATCCTTGCTATGCTCAGTTTTCTTTCAAACTGCTACTTTGGATAATAAAATTAATTATTATTATTCTTTTGATTTGCTTCCTTGTTTTATAACCATTTTACACTCGGATATCACGTGTCCGGCCATTCTGATTTACAGCTCCGTCTTTATTCACATAATTATCAAATATGCTTAACTTTTGGACACCAGTGTATATATAATTGAACAATCCGAATACCTAATATTTCTATGTATTTGACAGAATTCCTCAGGCCTTTAAGAGGAAGTAAATTTCCTGTGATGTTTATTGGTAAAAAACCCTAAAACATCTCCAGAGTGTTCTTTTACAGTATGTTGGATATGATATGTTAACAGTGTTACTTCACTTTGTCGTTTTGCACTTGATTTGAATCCCTGCACACACAAATAAACACTAATAGAAGGGTTCCATCATTGAAAATGACTTTTTGCAGTCCTTAACAGTCCAATATCGGTATTTTTTGGCACATGCTAAACCTTTTTCTATCAATTTCTGAGTTATAAATTATGTTATCCACAAGCTTCCTACCTTACAATCAACTTCCAGAACCTTTTGCGTACAATTGAGGCTCTCATTTCAACACTATGCTCTGATAAATCCTTTCGAAGGTTTGTGTTTTTTGCAATTTATTACTAGAACTTTATGTTTTTGGAGTAGTTTTCCGATTGCACCCATATTTTCCTTTTCTTTTTAGAGAAAATGTCCTGATTTTAAAAAAAAAAACATTTTCAAAACTTGAATTTTTCACACCAACTGCCATAGTCTTATGTTTCACAGTCATATAAATGTGTTCGTTAAGAGTGATTATTTCTTTGTGGAGTAACATCAGTTTTTAAGCAACTAAAAGTAATATGTGTTACATGGAACACAAAGTTATAACCACCAGCTACCGCACTGAAATATCCGCAACTGAGCTACTGATACACTAAAATCAGTCAAACGAGTGGATAATAGTTAAAATTCGTCCATCACACTACCTCTAGACAGATGTAGCCGATTTGTGGCAGTTCGAGACATCGAACCAACACCATCATACCAACTCAGACAAGAAAAATGTTTGTCCCAATTAATTTGAACTGTATAATATATCTTTCGTTTATTCTATGCAACAAAAAATATTTTAAATTGGATTATTCGTATAGATTTATTACATTCAGTATATATATATATATACTTTTGTGAAAATAGTCCAATTATTTGAAAATCCACTGTTTGGTTTTTATTAGATAAATCGACTCTTGTTAATAAATTTTTCAATACACATACTTACTAGTGCATATAAATGTAAGTCTTGTAAGCTGCATTATACTGTAAACTAAAGAACTAATTCAAAACAGACTGCTTTTCGAATTTGTTTTACGATCGCGTAGGATAAAAATTCTTAAAGAGTGGGTGTATTTGCCCCAAGGTAGTCGTCACTCCTTCGTTTAGATGCCATTGATGTTTCCAAATGTTTGTCTTTTATTAAAAGTTTCTAAAACCTTAGTTCAAAAAGTTACCGCGAGGAGAAAAAGTTTGAGAAACATTGATGCAACAAAGATTAAATTCATTCTTCATAAAATTATAGACTGGAATGCTTATATTAAAAAAAATCACTTTTGCTTTAAATTAGTAAATAAACACAGATTTAATTTAGTTATGTCTAAGTGAATATTGCAATTCAGGCATGAAATATTATTCTTATTACATGAAATAACATAGAGAGTTAATCAAAGTGTTAAATTAACTTGCAATATATTGTTTAAAATGTTGTTTCTCAGATAACGAACACCAAAAATTCAAAAAAGTAAGACAAAAATAATAATATCGAGTTTACACTAGAATCTAAGCTACCCTTTCTTTCCAATGTTAAGACTATAAAGTACTCTACAAATTTCAAAAATGCATTTTTTTTTGTTTTTTTTTGTGTGGACTGCCATTGGGCAGCTTCGCGTCAAATGCTAGCTTTTCAGATGTTTAAAGTTTCCTGAGCTTAGGTTTTGGAATCATTTTAAAGCATTTTTCCACTCTTAAACTAAATTAATTAAGCATATTTTTGAGCATAATCAAGTCTTTCAATGTGATATGGTAATTAATTTTAATTTTCGTTACTCTAAAATCATTTTAGCTTAATTATGTTTTGAAGATTTAAGTTCTCATAGTTACTCAATTCATATTGATTTCAAGACCAATTTTTGTTTTAAAAAGTTGTTTATATAACTTATAAGCTTTAATCATAAATGTTTTTATGTTGTTTACATGGTCGAAACATTCTCATGTTGCTATGAGAAACAAGTTTGGCAAAGATACAGTACTATAGAAAATGATGTATCTAAAAATCAGCCCTCAGCTAATACTGCAAATAAACTACAAAATACGAGTATTCCGATTTTAAGCATTGCAGATAAAACTGAATATTTTTATTACATACCAAACCAGATTATAGAAAACTTATTGTAGCACTATATTTTAGTAGTTGCGCAATAAAAAAATCAAACTTGCATTATAAACTGTCATTATAAAGCTGAAGAAAAATTAAACTTTATGAACAAAGCTGGAGATATTTTAGCTTAAATTACTATCATTATTATTTTGTACATAAATGTTTTGTGTTTCAAAACTTTTGTGAAAAAATCAGTTTAAAATTAAGTTGAATAACATTTCATCGTAACAAATGCTATCAATATTATAAGAAAATATATTTTGATATAAAAAAAAATGTTTTTACTCATTTTTGATGAAAGTAGTGTTTTAATGTAAAAGCATACATTATGGAAAATAGCATATTGAAAAACTAGAGCTTTTTTCCGGCATTATAAGTTTTTGTTTTATACCTTTAAAATTTTTTAATGCATTTTTTCAGACTTTTAATTTTGAAGATATAAGAGTTTTCTAATTTTTAGGGCTTTTTTTCTGTTTAGTAAAGAATCTTGAAATCATGTGAACGTACTCCCAAACGTATGTTCTATAAAAGTTAGCTTGGATTTAAGTCCAAAATTTCTAGTTATTTTTTTAAAAATGTTAATTTAATATTTTTTTTAAAATCATGTTTTTTTCAGGTTTAATAATATTTATTCAAAATTACAAAGGAAACAGATTTTCAAATGCATTCTAACTTTTGTTTACAATAATCTAAAAATATAAATCTCTTAGAGTGTTTAAAAAATTTAAAAATTGAGTATTTTGTAAGAGTTTGAATAAACTTCAAAAACTTTTAATTTTATAAAATTGTAAGATAATTGTTTGTCAAACTGACTTTTTACTTTACGAATCAGCTTAATAATATAATCTAAATGTAAAATATAGAGTATTTTTACTGTTACTCTCTCCAAAAAGTTTTTAATAAATGGTGCTGTGTAGCCTTAAAGCTATTAAAAGTCAGGTGCGGCTCAAAATCGAATAAAAAATCATTAAATGTGGCAATTACGAAAATTACAGGTTCATATAAGTTTCCAAAATTTTAATAATGCTGATAAAATAACTAATTAATCACTGCTAATTTGGCCTCATTCAAATATTTTTTTTATTTCTTAAAATTGGATACAGATAAACTATTTTACACTATTTTTTACTGTTCCACAAAATCTTGTTGAAAATTTGGTGTGAGATTTAGAATCATTGGCGGCTTAGATTCGAGTAAATACGGTAGTTTCTTATAAATTCCTTATTCTTTTATTTCTGATAGTTTTGTTTGCTTGTAGAAGGTGTAAGCAATCTGCCATCATATTATGACCAGATAACCACTGTCTGAAAAGTAACTTTGCATTGAAATTGTAAAAGTTAGGTATTCAATATACCTTGAAACACAAAATAAAATTCTAAGCAATGCACATAGTCTCTAATTAATATGTTGAAGTCGAATCATTGTCCTTCTGCAATTATTACTGTCCATATTCCAGTACCTGAAATTTATTGAGGAAATCGTTGTACTACATGTTATAACTTTTTCCCGGAAGGAATTTCTTACAATACACTAACACGAGAAAGTAATATTCGAAATATATATCGTGCATCCTCTCTGTATCAGCTTTTCTCAAACTGTGCGTGTGCTCCCCTATGGGATCGTGTTAACTCTACAAGGAGGGCCCGAGCATATTGAAAAATTGAAAACAACAAGTTATTTTAAAAAATTAATAATCGACTGACAGTAAACAAACAAATTACATTCTGGCATAATAAAATATAAAATACATATCTGCACTGATGTAATGCATTTGTAAATGTATCCGTACTGCACACAAAGTATTTTATGATTAATTTAACAATACTAAGTTAAGACACATTTAATATTTACCAGTGACACCATGGACTTGTTATATATACATTTTTTACAAAAATTAACACATATCCTTCTTGATAATTTGTATGATTTACAATTAATTCATTAACTGTCGATAAAAAGATACGTGATTCGTTCCCATTGCTACCGTTTTCCACGTAGTCGAGCGTATGGGATGTATTGGGGAGGTTGAAATGGAATAAATAAGTAAAACCGTCTCTGAAATAAGTAAATACTTCGCAAACACTTTTACGGTCCTTTTATTGCATTCCAAAGCCTTCGGAATAATTTTATGGATGACAATTCTCAGAGAAGCTCGTACTTTGGAAAGACGTATATATACGTCCCCGGTAATTAACAATTTGCCTGAGTGAGACGTTTATATAAGTCAGTGGCACTTCAGAGGTTACATTCGTATTGTGCTTGACGCGACATTAATGGAATCAGGATTCGAACTCATGACAGGACAGAGCTAAAACACTGGCCATGAGCCATCAGTTGCATGAAATATAATGGAGTCAAGACCAGTAATGAACAAAATGCAGCCTACTGGATAGATGTAGCCCTTCAAACGTTTTGGAGCACATTGTTACAGATATTATATTTAACTTCAGTATTTCTATGAAAATCATTTGAGAGGATGTGTTCCGGTTTTTTATATCGGAATATGTTAGTAAAATTTTAAATATATTTTGAATTTTCAAAACTACTTTTAACAAATTATGTAGAAACATATTTCAAAAAATGTTTACTTAAGCAGAATATTGAACCTGGTCTATTAAACATGTATGGGATTATTAAAATAAACTTATTCATTTCATTTTTGGAAAACAAAAAAACATGGAATGCGCTCACTGTTTATTCATTACAGTATATCACATAATTATTAAATTGCAAGATTTTTAAAATTTTATTTTAATTTGATTGCTTAATTATGTATATCTCTATACTAGACACACACTTAAATAATATTTTTCTAATTTAAATTTGTCATACTGAAATTTAGACGGTTCAAATAACATAGTTCATTATTTTTGGCGATTTTTTGAAGAGGATATTTATAGCTGAATGTCTTTTTTATATGTGTTTCTCATAAATTATTAATTTTTATGAAAGTGCATTAGTCATATTTTTTGTGCGTGTATGCAAACTTTCGTAACCATTCATGACTAGTTAATTTTCTTTATTGAATTCACCGAATATTAAAGAGGAAATCGTAGTATTTTAATGCTTTTTAAAGAATTTCATGCATTTCGCCGTGCTCTTTTTTCCTATTTTTATTCTCATGACCTTCTCTTAAACAAGTAATATTAAAATCCAAGTCAATTGAACGATATATATATATATATAATATATAGAGAGAGAATGGAATGAAAAAAGCGTAAGACATTCGTAATATCTATCTTTTTTTGAATGTTTATAAACAGCACAGTCATCTCTAAATAAATGCTTTCGAAAATTTCTTTCCAAGAACAATTCATATTTCATGTTTGGGGAATAAAGTCAAAATTTCCTTCCCATAACTATTTTCTTTTTTTGTAAAAAATTCAGAAACAATTCAATAATAGTGAACTGAAATGTTTTAAATGTGAAACACTTTAAAAAGACACAAATCCCAGACAGTTTTCATTAATATTAAATAAATGATATTTTCGGGCAAAACTCCTATTATTTGTTCCAGTTATTTTAGTTTTATTGTTCTTTAATGATTGACACAAATAGCATGTAGAACTTTTTCTTGTTTCGATCTTTCTGAATGAAAGCAGTGTTCATTGTGGTAAGCTTTCGTCTCTTTTGAGAGGCTAAAAACTACATCATCAGCATACCTCGAGTAGCTTTGAAATGTTTGACGTTAATAAGCAAATTAAATCAAATATCCCCATACTTTTTCATTTGCATTGTTCAAAATAAAGCAATTTTTCTTAAATTTCTTGAGTTGTACACACTGAAACAAAATATCAATCATTGGCATGGCCAAGTAATTTTAGCTCGTTTTTCACGTGTTGTATTTTACAATAATGCAGCTAATGAACTTTTTACTAACAGAAAGTAGTATTGTACTAAAAAATATATATATTTAAAAAAAATTACAAATTATTAAATTTAAATATGATTTAGCTCATCTAGGGCACAAATTCGACCAAACGCCGAAAACCCGAGATCAATTGGTTGCTTATTGGCTGAGAAAAATGTACAAAAAATATGGAACGACGAAGACGAAGACGAAATTTGCGTCCTAATAGCGCTTTTGTTCCACTACGTGAAAAACGCGCTAAAAAGCAGAGATCAGGAATTTTTCCTACATAGAAAGAAGCCTTTATTTTAAAGTATATTACCTATATGCACACAAAAAATTTGACATTTAAATATTAGCTTAGTAGTCTTCCTTTAAAAAAAGGAAGAAGAAGAAGAAGATTGTAAAAGTACTACTCTCAAACGAAACATATGTCGTGATAGGGAATGATAAATTCTCGAGTATAAAAAAAAATCACACACAATACACTTTTAGTGACAATCACACATGCTGGAAAGCAATAAATTAAGAATTCAACACATGTCAAAAGAATCTACTTATTATGAATATGAAACGGATGAATAGTTTTCCCCAAAAAAGTAAAGAAGATATATAAAATATATGCATTGAGTTTACTTCACTTCATTTATTATGTACATATAGATTTTCATTTTATATGGAAATTAAAAACTTCAAAATGTATTCCAATGTATAACTTAAGACCACATTTATATATAAAAATATTTATTTTTTTTAAACTGCCATACCTTAGTTTTAACAGTAGCTTTTTTAAAACAGTTAGCTTAAGAGTTTAAATAATTGTAGGAACTACATTCATACTCAAGTAATTACAATTTTTTAAAAAAAAATTATTAGAATAAATTATAAGTACTGACTTTATTAGTATATAAAATAAACAAGAACATTTCACATTCAAAGTTCTTCTAGAAATTATTTTCGATAAATGGAATGCATTTTTTTAAGCTTGGGCATTTTACTAATTTTTCAACATTCCCGTGTGCAGTATTATAAAAATTAATACCAAGGCTTAAGTAATACGAGTACTCTAAGAAAATATTTCTATAGGAGGTACTTATGAACTTTTTTGAAATTTTAAAAATTTTCAGAACTTTATATTTATTATTAATCTTTGTGATTGATTATAACTACCAAATATTGTGAGGACTCTTATAATAATACGGGTTAATTATCAATCATATCCGTTTCGTCAAACGCATAATTTTAAAAACATAACAATCAAGATAGTATGATAAGACAACAGTTAGTAAAGACAGAAACAAATCAATATTTCGAATAATTCTAAATAAATTGTATATTAAAATCTGAAAGGAAATTTCGATTAAGTAAATAAATCACTTAAGTAAAATGAAAAAAAATAAATAACCCAGTACTTTGTATTTTACTCCGCTGGAGGAAACGAATTCAATAAAACCCTTTTTTAATTATCTCTACTCAGCAAAAGAAACATGGTTGTTGAATTAAAATTGTTTGTCTAAAAGTAAAAAAAAAAAACCTTTTTTTTATTTAATACTCCCGCTTAATACCTCAAACTATCCTAAAGGGCAAATTTCCACAAAAATCTTTCTTAGCGGATTTCTCTTCAAAAATGAGCCATGATGGCAGTAAAGCAAAAAATCTTTCCTTCTAGAATACACATTTAAAAATATGCTTACCTGATATCCGCAAATAATAAATTCTTCATCTGTTACGCCGCAGCAATCCCCCGTCCCTTTCCTTTCCGTAAATATGGTTCTGTATATGGTAAATAATTTCCCCTTCTATTTCAATAAATATTATATACGAAAAACAATTCATCCGTATGTCTACTTTACTAGTAATATATCACAACTATCTAAGGATATTTTAATATTAAGAATAATATTTAATTATCTTAACAAAGTATTACAGTTTATTACCATGGCTGTCATGATAGTTTCCATATGAATGTCACTAATCCAACTAGAAATGTACCTACGACAAATTCATGATCTGAAGAATAACACTTTCAACATCATTCTTTAAAAGATTGTACTTACCTATAAACACTTTTGTGTCTTAGCATTAGTAAATCTCTTCATTTAGAACAGAATATGAAATTAAAAACCTAACTGGGTTTCCTTGGAATGATTGATACTCTTTGTCTGTGAAAATAATAAAATGGAAATTAACTTACAAAATAGTTTGGGGCCGAAGGTACCTGAATAGTACTTGCCTCTCTTAACACGACATTAAGGAAAGGCCTTGAAGTCTAATTCTATTTAGAATACGTGAATCCCCGTTATTACGCCCGACAGATCTTATACAGCAGTAATTGAACCAGTTTACTGCTTTACCGTCTGTAGTTAAGCGGGTTTATGATGATAGTGCATATATACTCATCAAAGTACTTCAAAATAGGTACCAAGTAGATTAAATTATACACCTACTAAAGATTTTCACTTTTCCAATATTATATTTTAAAATTATTGAACCCCATTGAGCAGGAAAAAACACACACATTTTTCTTTCAGGTTTATTTTTTTTTGCTCTAAAAATGAACAATAAATCACAATACCACAATTGTACAGTAAGCAAAACATATAAGATGTATCTCTCCTTTCGCTTTTTTAAAAATAACTTTATAAGAATTTAAAGACAATTAAATAAAAGCATAATGTTGAGTTCTAGTTAGTACATTATTTCCACATCTCACGTAAATAAACTGCAGCTGCATTTTTTTTTTTGAAAATACACCTGAAGGTTTCCCCTAAAAGCGTTGCTTGAATTTTTCCCTGGCAAAATAATTTTAATAATTCACTGATTCAAATGAAACTAAATATCAAAAAAAAAATTACGCTTTTTCAAAATTACGTTCCGAACGTAGTCAGATATCTTAAGACTACGTTTGAAAAGTGATTTTGAAAAAGCGTATATAAAGGAATCCCACTTATCCAATGAATATCTTTTTATTGTATTTAGTGTCACTTGAATTAGAATATGCATATACATTTGTTTTAAGAATATTTTTAAAAGAAAAAAATAGTTTAAATGTAATATTTTTTATACTTTCGAAACATTCTCCCCTTATGAAAAATGTTTTTTAATTATAATATTTTGCCTGTATAGTTATGGTTTTCCTTCAAAATCTGAACTAGGATTTTTCAAATGTATAGTTTAGCAGTGGGTTTATTCACATTTAAATGCTTCAGAGTAAAGAAATTTTAACAAAAAAACACTGATATATATATAGTTATTTCAATTGAAAGAAACTCTGAAAATAATGGGAATTTTTCAAAAATCCTAGTTCAGTCTTTGTACATAACTCTTAGCTAGATATAGGCAAAGTATTATTAACATAAAAGCACTTTACATGAAAGGAGGATGTTTTGAAAATATGTCTTTCTCTCCTTATCTTTTGCAAAACAATTGCAGTGAAACGATTTTTTATTGTAAAATTATTATTAAAACAATTGTATGTGCATAATTTAATTCAAGTGGCTCTAAACATCAAGAAACATTATTATCTAATACTATTTTTCAAAAGCATGTTTTCAAACTAGTCAGATACCTTAAGCCAACGCTTCTCAAACTTTCAATATTTGTGGCACAATATTCAACCATAATTTTTATCGCCCTCTCTATACAAAACAATGTATTGAATTCAATAAATATTTGACGCTTAAGCTACAATGTGACTTGAACTTCTGAAGTGCCACCAGCGTATATAAAAGTTTCTCTCAGCTAAAGCATTAATAGCTCTGGACGTATATATACGTCTTTCCAAAGTATGATCTTTTCTGTGAACCGCTATCCATAAAATTATTCTAGAATGTAATAAATGAACCTTGTTATTGATTGCGAAGGATTTACTCATTTCAGAATATTTCTTTATCTATTCTTTTCTTCACTCCAGTACTTCACATACTGTCGCTACGTTGAAAACTGTGAAATTGGGAAACTTAACTTTTAATCGGCAGTTAAAGGAATTGTTGTAAATCCAGTGCAGATTTAAGCTCATTTTGAGAAACTCTACAGGCCCCTTTTGCACTGGAGAATTAAAATTTATAAATAGAAAATCTTGTTAAGTCCATCTTATCCGGGCTCTCTCTCTCTCTCTCTCTTCAGGGCCTCACGCCCCTGATAATCCACCCCAAGCATCTAATTAATAAACCGGGACTGTATAAACCATACAAATTTTCAAGATAAGTGCTAACAATTGTATATAATTTTATATATAACAAGCCTATGAGGTCCCCAGATAGTAATGAATCTTTTCCCTAATCTAGTATTGTTAAATTAGTTATAAAATATACATTGTACAGTACTGATGCATTTATAAGTACTAAGTAGTACAGTGCAAATGTTAATTTTATCTTTTATTATGTCGGAATTCATTTGTTTGTTTTCCTTCAGTAAATTAAAAATTTTCTAAAAATATTCTTTTCTTTTCGATTTTTGAACATTCTCCTTAGGAGGGCGCACCCAAAAGTTTGAGAAATGCTTTCTTAAGCATTTATCCATAACTTTGCAGTGCACTGAAGTAGAATTTAAATGCAATTTTCGTTGAGTTGTCGATTATTTTTAATTGTCATAGTCTGTTAAGGTAAACGACAACTATACGAAAATTTTCCATCTTGAAGTATTTTTGATTTTTGAAAAGCGCATTTGATCACATTGATTCCAAAAGGATGCCATTCAATCGTAATTTTAAAACGTTAAAACCAGCTAGATTTTAAAATATCATGTCACATGCGTCTTTAAACAATTACATTAAGAGTTCTGAAAATAGCTATTTTTACAGGCTTTCAGATGTATAACTTATATAAAATAACTACCCTAGACCCTTTTAGATTTGTCACGAGCATCTATTTGTGTCACCGATTTTTTTTTTTTTGCTATGAAATTTGTTGCTAGTGAGTAAGGGAATGAATATTGGCGTCTCACTATTGAGTGATAAGAGGGGTTTTGGCGATGGACCAGTAGTTTTGAACCATGGTCAAGTGCCAAGGACGACAATAGAGCTAGGAATTTCTTCCCCTAACTTCCATACCACATCAACGGAAAGATGTATGAGCACTGAAAAATTTAAATGTGCATCGCTGCCCTACATGTATGGGTTTCAGTGGTACTAGGCTCAAACTCATGACAACCAGCCACAAGTCCGTTACCTTGACCCCTTGGCTACAGCCTATCTCATTAGGGGTACCACTATCTGCTCATCATTACTAACGGAAAAATTCTCTCTTTTCCGGCAAATTAGTTTTGTTATAACAATACTCCTTCAGTGGGAAAAATTATAAAATCAAAAATATCAATAGTAGTATGTTATAAAGCTAGATATTTAAAAATAGGTTTTTTAAAATTTATTTTTGATCGAACATTTTTTTAATTTGCTTTGATATTGGCTCTTAAAGTGAAAATATAATGTATAAAAAGCACTGATGAGATTTTTTAACTTTCAATAAGAGTTTGGTTTAACGAGTATATTTGCGTGAAGAAATTTCATCAATTAACATCAAAACTTACATTAACTTTAGAATAATTACTATGCCAGAGCAATTCAGATTGAAATATGATGTAAGGAAGATTCTGGAAAAAATATAACTTGCGGTAACTTTTAGCTCATTTAATCAAAATTGACCCAACATAAAAATATATCAATATTAGAAAGTACATTCATTTCATTTTAATTAAAATAAACGTTAATTTCTTTTCACAAAAAGTGTAATTTATGACTTAACATTATTCTGCTGCATTCAGTATTGATCCAAGGAAATTTTATTTATAAGTTATCGTCTAAATTACGTAATAAATTTTTACGATGGTAGAAATCTTAGTATACTTTTTTATTTGTTTTGTTTTAAAAGAGTATTGTGTTACGATTATATATAAGCTGTTTAATTAATTAAAAAGGCTTGGTATATATGGCTTCTATTTTCTTGGATTTGTTTGAAATTAAATTTAAAGATGAATATATCTAGTTTTTAGTTTCTAGGTTAAAATAAA
>BMAO01033518.1:0-13382 GCA_019973975.1 Trichonephila clavata
TTCAGTGTAGAATAAATTTTAGACAGAAAAATGGCGAACATTATAGTGCTATGATTTTCTATGATTAAAGCTGGATTAAATCAAGAGGAATGCGTTCAATGGCTGCAATTAACATTTGGTGATAAATCTCCATGCCGTGCTACTGTATTCAGATGGTTTAAGAATTTTGCAGTGGTCACAATTCTCTTCATGATGAAGAACACACAGGAAGGTCGTGGTCGGCAGTAATTCCGGATAATGTGTCTGCCATACGAAAAATGTTAATGAATGATAATCACTGTACCTACCACCTATCCACCTACCAAATGATACAGAAGGAACTTAACTTTGGATCCGCAGCCATATACAAAATTATTCATGAAGAAAGGTAAAAAAAGGTACATTTGAAAGAAAGGTACATTTGAAAAAAGGTAGTTTGCCGTTGGGTTCCCCATAATCTAACTGAGCACCAAAAAGAGGAGCGTGTCAGAATCAGTAAAAAAAACCCCCTTAAATTACTAAATGATTGGAACCACTGCATCATTTCTAAAATTATAACGGGTGATAAAACGTACGTGCTGTTTTTTAACGTTCCAACACGTCAAGAAAACAAAGTATGAGTCTTTGAAGATTGTTCCACGCCAACAATGGTGGAAAGATAACGAGCAATGAAAAAATAAATTTATGCCATTTTCTTCAGAAGTAATGGGATTGGTCAAAGCCAACAAGTTGGAAGGATAGTAGACAGTAACAGAAAACTAATATACCACTAAATGACTTCAAGAAATTCTCCAAAAAGTTAATGTTAGGGTACTAACGCTTCCCCTTGCCAATGCATCTTCCCATACTGCCGGATTAAAAGTTGAGCTTCTTAAACAAAAACAAATTAAATTGATAGATCATCCACCTTATTCTCCGGATCTAGCTATGTGTACTTTTGGTTTTATTTTAATCTAAAAAATAATTTATGTGGACGTCGTTTTCATTCAGAAGAAAAGATTGATTGGCTATAAATGCATTTTTTTCATCAATTCCAAAAAATGAATGGTTTGAGGCATTTAATCTGTGGAAAGTTCGTTTACAAAAGTGAACAGTCCTAAAATTTTATAATTATAACTTTAAAAACCTAGGAGTATCTCAAAAATTTCAGAGTATTAGTACACCTACAAAAAAAATTTTCAATTACAGAACCTGCAAAAGGTCTTAAGGGATTCATAGGATTTTGTGAAATGGATCGGGCTTTAATATCACTCATAAAGTGCTTTTCCTTCTCTCTCTTGATCAATTTATAGTAAGTTATATTGGAAGATGTTAGATATAGTATCGAAGATCTAAACCAGTGATACTCAACCTGCAGCCCGCGGGCCACATGTGCCCCACCGAGCCTTAAGTGGCCCTATCACTGCTCTAAGAAAATGACTTATTTAAGAACAATGCATTAAAAATTTGGTGGGAAATTCTTTGTCGCATGAAATCAATTTATCAATTTTGCTTTTGCTGTTGATGTCGTACGGGTGTGAATTGATATCTTTTTCTATTTGTAACGGTTGTGGTTAATAATAACAGACAACAGTAGAGTAACGAGAATTTTATGGGTGGAACTAATTTTTAACTATCTTTCATACCTTCCAAGACAAAACTATTCGAAGAAAATATATCGTTTCAAGACGATTGAGAGGTTGACTATTTTGCAGTGAAAAACAAATATGGATCAGTAATTGTTCAATTTGTCACGAAAAAGTGCTGTATTTAAAAAATACCACAAAAAAATAGGAATCATTCAATAACACATTTCCTCAAAAATCTCTTTCAAGAGGTGATAAATAGGCTAACTTGAATAATCTTTGCAACATCAATAAAGTGTTTTGTCAGTGGTAATGTCACAGTGGTAACAGACATTCTATGAAGTTTGTAATACTATTGGTAATCATACGAAACCGTTTACCGATGCAGAAATTGTAAAGAAGTGTTTCTTAAATGTATGTGCTTCTAATTTAGCGTTAGTGACAAAAAAAGTATAAAAAATAATTAGAAAAAGCAAACCAAAATAAATTTCCAATGTTATCTTGGACTTTGCCTCATGTTGCCGCCCTCGGGAATAGCTAACATATGTAAGCGGCCCAGCAGAGAAAAAGGTTGAGTAATCCCCTCCCCCTTGTGATCTAAACTATATATACAACTATCTGGGGGGAAAGATTTTAAAGAAAAATCTAGATGTAACCAGGCTTTCACAACTGTACTAACGGTACTAAGCAGCAGAAGCACCCTCTAGCGACCACCAATCTTCAGGAGAGAATGTGGTTGCTGTGAAAAGCCGTCATGTTCTTTGCCTGTAATTTTTGTTAATGTTTTTAGTGCCTTTGTGTAACCTAACCTATTTATAAATAATTGTTATTCTAAAAGAAACTTCTAAATAAGCAACTTCATTAAATCCAACCCTCTATGAAAACAGGCAAATTTTAAAGAGATGAACTTAAACTGTCGAAACATAAAATTTCAAAAAATGATGGCAATTTTTCACATGTTTTCAGAAATATTTTTAAAGATATGCTGTTATTTGCTGTCATAACTATTTCCAACTGTATATTGACATTTTTAAGACCACGTCTACAATACCAAAATTAATTATTTTTTTTAAAGAAAAGGCTGTTTTTTTTTTCTTTTCAGGTATTGTTCAATTCATTATATAAGGATCAAAATATCAAGAACGAGAAGGGGAGAAAACATAGCACAATTGCAGCATTAGCTCATTAAAAATGCTAAGAAACATATAATACCAATAATAATTGTGAAATTCAAATGCAATACAAATAGATTAACCAATAGCTTGTTAAAATAGCTTTTTATTAATGACGTACAAATCATATGCAGTGGCGCTTAAAAGTGTTCGTACACTTTCAATTTTTTATAAAATTTAATATTTTCAACTAATAAAAATTATAAATTGGAATTGGAGCTTTCTTATAATCTGCTAGTTTGTTCTTATTGAAATAACATAATCAATTTTTTAAAGATAGTAAAACTACTTTTGAAAATTCATAATCGAAAATCTACTAAAAAATTAAAAGTGTTCGAACACTTTTGAGCTCTACAGTATGATACTTTATTACGAATTAAGAAACCACCAGACTACATTGTTTGCTGCTATTTTTTTTAAAAAAATGACAAACAAATATCAATTTTATCACTACAGTATTATTATTGTTATTATTTGAAAATCCTCAAAAAATGAAGTATGTTGAATGCCTACATTCACGTTCTCTTTTTACCCAACTAAATCATTATTATTTTTTACTGGAAAGATCAGTTTCATTTTTTAACCTGCCAAAATCTAGCTCTGTAATAGAATTTTATGAAATAATAAAATAACTTTTGTGGGAATATTATTATTTAGATCTAAAACTCATACTTATAGCTCTTCCAGCGATTTTGCATTAATATAAATAATACTTGGTTCCTATTATAATTTTTCTACTTTTTAAAAAATCGACAAAATGTGTGGGGGATAGTTTACTTAGCACGTAGTAAGACAATGAAGAAAATTCCAAAGTTTACAATTCTTTTTTGAATACAATACAAATTCTTCTTTTGTTGTACTTTTAGAGAGTTTTAAAATAAATAGTACAGTAATTCATATGTAAAATAATTAAACTGATAAAATTTCTCGTAATAATATCAAAACAGCGAATATATTTAATAATTTTTCAAAAAAAAATTAATAAATAAATAAAGTTAGGTATAATAAATTTAAAACTTCTTTCACATTTTAGGAAAAAATCTATTCGTATTTCAGTCTTTTGTTCCACTCTTATATTTTTTTAGTTTTAAAAGAAAAGTGTGTTTCGAATACAAATATTCCCTTGTATTATGAAGTTAAAAAAAATTCTTTAATTAGATAAAAGAGATAAAGTAAAATAGTTTTCTCATTCGAAAAAATTGTTGTGTATTCTTTGAAAAAAGTATTTCATACCAAAGTAGAAGAAAAATGCTGGTAACCATTCTGTTTCTAAAGCCAAATTTACATATACGGCTTCGAAAACTCATTAATTTATATTCAAACTGCGTTAGTTCGAAAAAGATTAATATAAGTGTTTTTCAAGAAAACTCATTTATTTACTTTAATATAAGTTTGTTCTTTCCTTTTATTTGGAAAAAATCGTCTGAGAGAGAGAGAGAGAGAGAGAGAGAGATTCTATATATACTTAATATTTGAAAAGTACAGGCATCTGGTAATTTACATCGTGCACCTGCTAATCATTTCCCCATCCATTAACGCTAAATAGTTTTATATTCCATCTTAAGTTTGAACACATTACAAATTTTCAGGTTTGAGACTTTTAGGTCGAAAATCTGATTCAGTTAACAGCAGTTTCAAGAGACCCAGGCGAAACCGAGGTGCTTTATGAATAATAACGAATATCAAATTTTAAATTAGTCTCAACATAATACTACAATTAAAATTGATATTAAAATTAAGTTAAATGGATTGGGTGCTTTGAAAATGGTACTAAACAATTAAATTAACATAAGGCATTTAGCATATTTTTATGGATGACGACGCTCTTGAAATATTAAATGACAAGAGAGAGAATGCCGCAGATCACGTGGAAATAGCTCCAAAGTTGTCCGCGGAAGAATTAAAACTACAAACTTAGTTTAAAATACAGTTTTGTCACTTTTTAAAAGAATTTCTTCAGGAAGTTAAAAATTCTAATAAATTTTTGTCTTACATATAATGTGGGGAAAAAAATTAATTTTCAAATTCTTAAAATTTCATAAAATACTTTCATAAAAATTTCAAAGTGTATCCTTAAGTACGATTCTATGGAAAAATGGGTGTTTTTCAAATGCGTAATTAATTTAAAATGGTACCAAGTATTTTCTCCTTCGTTTGGTTCAAAAATCAATTCAATTTTAAGGTAGAATTTTTTTAAATTTTGGTTGATAAACAGGATATATATATATAAAAGTATGCATATATATACAGGGTTCCAGCCTTAATGTGACCCAATAGCTAATTCCCGAACCTTTCGGTTTGGATATGCACTTCCAGTTTAAAAAATGGTTTAAAAAAGGTAGGAATGATTTTACGTGCTTTTCAAACCAAAATACCCGTTTACAAAAAAATTACAAAAATTAAATTTTTATACGGTCCCCCGGTCCTATCACTTGTATTTAGGAAAAGATGCAGTACACAAAAACAAAGTAAACACAAAAAGTTTCATTTTATTACGATAAAAACTGACCGAGTTATGCTTACATAAATTTGAAGCATCGGAGTTGCTCAGAAAAGGGGGTTGTATATAAATGAGTTTAGAGCACAGTAATTCACTATCTACAGAAAGAGCACACACAAAAAAACATCGTAGAAAAATTAAAACATTGTAGTAAACATCATAGATTGACAATTTCTATTGCTGTATGGCAAACAATAAAAATTAAATTAAAGAAATACATCTTGTACCGAAAAGATTAAAACACCTTGTTTTAACAGTAAAATAATTCAGGATTTGCCGTTCAAATTATAGCATAATGTAGAATAATGAGCCAATCATGAATCAGGGGTTTTATTATATCAGAATGACCAAATTAACTTAAATAATGGTGAAGGCACGAGACAGGGAATACGTCTATTGCAACTCCCAGTTTTATACAAGCGCTGAACAGCACGGGCAATTGTGCAATAAGATGGATGTCTTCGAGTGGGAAATTTAATGGCATAAAGTCTTGCCGCCTCTCTCTTATTTCAATTACACTGCCCATAAAACAGTACCATTTCTCAGTATTTTTCATATGCATACATCTCGTTCTCCATACTAGAATTCGTAATATTAGAATACGACTGTATGCAATTGCAAGCGACTACACAACAGATTGTTAACGTTCGTCATGATCAGCAAAAACGCAGTAAATTAGACTGAAGCCGTAGCATATAAGTCTATTTTTGGAACTCTTCTTGAAATGTCTTCTTCGCCCAATATATTTTATTTTTTCTACGTTTTGCACGTACACAGAATAAATTTTATTTCTTAAGTACTCAATTATTATATTATTAACGTATGCTTTTAAATTTAAAAACGATTTACATAAGAGTGACGTGCAAAAGTGAAAGTTTCCTAGCAGAGTTCCAATTTATTTCACTTTGGAGACGGCCCTTACTAGCTTCTTGAAAATAGCGGAGAAATTGGATAAAATATACGATTTTCAAAGTTCCATGACTCGGTCAGTTTTTATCGTAATAAAATGAAACTTTTTGTGTTTACTTTGTTTTTGTGTACTGCATCTTTTTCTAAATATTAGTGATAAGACCTGGGGACCGTAAAAAAAATTAATTTTTGTAATTTTTTTCTAAATGGGTTTTTGGTTCGAAAAGCACGTAAAAACATTCCTTACCTTTTTTAAAACATTTTTCAAATTGGAAGTGCATATCTAAACCGAACGGTTCTGGAATTAGCTATTGGGTCACATTAAGGCTGGACACCCTGTGTGTGTGTGTGTGTGTGTGTGTGTGTGTGTGTGTGTGTTGTGTGTGTGTGTGTTGTGTGTGGTGTGTGTGTGTGTGTGTGTGAATCTGACCGAAATCTTTAAAAAAAGTTAGATTCTTCAGATAGCGGGGTTTTTGTTGGCGGTGTGTCTAGGGGTTCTTACGATTTATGGGTTAACTTTGAAAAAGTAGACAACATAATTTAAAGAAACTTGTTGCAAACTAAATAATTTATTATGAGTTTTAGGGGAGTATTTACAGGGGAATATTTACAGAATAGAAATTAGAACTTGCAGGCATTTAATAACATAGGAAAGTTAGATTATTCCCTCTAGAAGGATGTTAGAGATTAAATAAAACTCATTATGCATTGTAACTTACCGCCTAGTGTTGGCGAACGGACACGGATGCACGAAAGCGCTGCTTCGTTGTCGAGTGTTTGTGGGCCTCTGCCGAAAAATTAATCGCGTCAGTGTTTTATAAGTTCGCTAGATGGTGTTGATGTGGAATGCCGTTTTCACTAAAATTGCCGTCCTCTGCAAAGGGATATGATCTAACCTTTTACATAGAAAGTTCCATGGGATATCCTACATATATATATTATATACTATACTGTTCGAATTAATTGGGACAAATGGGAAAGAACGATTTTTTCTAAAAACTTAGCATTTAATCATTATATATCTTAAAGAGACTGGGAAATGTGTTTAATTTTAGAACGAAGTACGTGTCCTCTTTTAGCACAAATGACCTTTTGAACACTTTTTGACATTGACTCCGCTAGTGTATCGCTCATGTTCTTCACTCTATCATGCAGGAACTACACTTCTACAGCAATTTTTATCATTTGTTCATTTGTCGTGTTATTAATCTTAGCTAAACGATTTCTTGAGAATATGCCAAAAGTTCTCTATAGGATTAGGTCTGGTGAATACCAGGCCAATCAAGCACTGTATTTTATATTCCCGCAAAAAAGTCTGGACTAATTTCGAATTGTGACAAAGAGTAAAGTCACGTTGAAATATTCCGTCAAAATGTTTGCAAGAATTATGCAATCCTACGCATAATATTTCTATGTATTTGACAGAATTCATCGTGTCTTTAAGAAGAACTAAGCTTCCAGTGCCATTTGTTCTGAAAAACCCAAAGCAACTGTCTAGAAGAGTGTTTTACAATCTATTGGAAATGATCTGGTAGCAGAGTTTCACCTTCACTTCGTCTTCTGCTTACTGCACTTCATTTGTATTCTTGCACAAATAAATTTGTTTCATCACTAAAAATTACTTACTTCCAGTCGGGAAGAGTTCAAGATCGGCATTTTTTTACCCATGAAATAAGCGTTTTTCCATTCTTTTCCGAGTTATAAATTTTTTTTTTCTCAGGCTTGTTGCCTTAAGATCTAGAAGCTTTTTGCGTACAATTGAGGTACTCGATTCAACACCATAATCTAATAAATCCTTTCGAAGATCTGTGCTTATTTTTCTTGCATTTATTTTGCTATTTATTAGTAGAATTTTATCCGCTCTTGGAGATAAGAGAGGAGAGAGAAAGTTTTCCGCTTTCAACCCCATTTTCCTTTTCTTTCTGGAGAAGATGTTCCGGAATTTTGAAATGTTCTTAAAATTCTTGAAACATTGATTTGTTCACACCAGTGCTGATTTAAGCTATTTCAGGCCCTGGGTGCAGAAGATATACAGGTCCCATTGGCACTGGAGGATCAAATTTTATAAACAGAAAATCTGGTTAAGTCCAGCTTATCTGACCTTTTTTAAACCCTCCGGGGCCCTGTGCGTCCGCCCCATGGATAAACCGGCACTGCACACACTGACTGCCCTAGCTATATCTCTCAGAGTCATAGAAGTGTATTCCTTAAGAGAGATTATTTTATAACGCTTCCTCAGAGCAATATCCATCTTTGAACAAGCAAAAGTATCACATATTACACGGAACGCAAAATTATGACTATTAGCTGCCGCACTGAAATGCTGATAACTGACACTAAAAACGAGTATATTATAGTCAAAGTCGATCCGTCACACTTCCTCTAAGCAAATATAAACGATTTGAGGAGGTTTTGGACCTCACTAATAATCACATACGAATTCAGACAAGGAAAATATGTTTGTTCCAATTAATTCGAACAGTATAGTATATGTATGTCGTAATCCTGGCGAGTGGTGGTTAATCCTTATTTAGGCATTATTCCGAGAGTAGGTGTGCAAGTAGAGGACATTGGATTGATGAGGCATCATCTTGTTATTCCACTTTATTTCACATTTATTCACATAGCGTTTCAACAACACAAGAAGCGGACACGAAATACAAACCAAACTGCAGCCGATTAACAAATTTCTAAGACAAAGACACGGAGACAAAGAGGAGATGAACAAAAAAACTCTTGCTTTTTATGCTGGCTGGGAAGGTCGCGTGACTCCTTTCTAACAGAATCCTTGAATGGTCAGAAATTGGTGGGAGCAAGTTTTTGATGCAATCCTACTATTCGATTAAGATTAAAATCCCGACCATGCGGGCAGGCATGTTAAAATAATTGTCCTTAAGGGCTGGACCAGAGAATTAAAATTACTGAAAGGGATACTAGGGGAAATTATATATATATATATATATATATATGCATTATTAATTGTTTGTAATAAATTAATGACTAAGTTCGTAAAAAATTTTCAAAATTTATTAATTTAACTTTTATAAATTCATAAAAAAAAATACGTTATGGGAAAATTATTTGAAAATGGTTGTATTCGCGTAAATCATTCCATTCTGTAAAATATAACAGACAAAATCCTATCTGTTTGGAACGTAAACGTTTATTGAGATTAATTTCTATTAATTTTCCTTTCTTATTCTTAGTTTCGAAAATAAGAATGTAGTGAAACTATTTACAGTTTTTATGTAAAAATAATTTAAGAAATGTTGTTCCTTTTTAGCAGTATAAAACTTTTTATTTTGAAAAACTAAACAAATTATGTGTATAAGCATTGGTTATAAAAACAAATTAAATAACAAAATAAAATTATTTATTTAAAATTTTTGTCTTTATTGTAACTGAGAATAATTTTCTTAATAACAAAAAAAATTTATGTACCAAGTTTTTATAATCATTTTCATGCATTGTCATCCACTTCTGAGCTATAATCCAAATTTCAAGTCTATAGCTCATCGGGGAGTTAGTTTAAAATCAATTACAAAACTCCACCCGGACAGATATACAAGCCTCTTCGGGGCCCGGGTTCGAGACTATAACTTCTTTTTTATATATTTCCATGCATTGTCATCAGCTTCTGAGCTATGGTCGAAATTTCAAATCTCTAGCTCATCGGGAAGTTATAGTTTAAAATCAATTACAAAATTCCACCCGGACAGACAAGAAAGCGAGTTAATAAGAACATGGCAAAATAGGTATTTTGTTATGAGATTTAAAAAATTATGCTTTCTATTTAGAAAATATATTCATAAGTGTGATACTCGTGCGAGATTTTTAGATGAATTTAGCGAAAGAAACATATAAAATTTAAATCTAAGCTAATACGCTCTACGCATATATTGCGTGCATTTCCTGCAATACACGACATTCAAGTTATAGTCAAGTTCTATCTCGATGCATTTTGCAGCAGTTTATTGTCATTGTCATAACAGTGTTGCACTCCCAAAGCTCTATCTTACTCCGTTATGTGCATTAAACCCTGAATATTACGTAAGCTAATAATTTGGATTAAGCGAGGCAAATACTCGGAATTGGTGCTTAATTTCACCCAAAATACACTTCTAAAATATTCTGAAAAAGATTAACAGTTTCTCAAACTGTGTCTAATGTATCGTTGATAAATAACGTAACATTACAGCATTTACTTCACTCTATATAAAGAAAGGTTTTCATGATGCTGTAATAGATTTTTGACGTATTTAAAATTAACTGCAACAGCGCCATGATATATTTTTTTTAAAATAAACTTATTCTTGTCTGCGAATACTTTAGAACTATATAATACATGTAAATTTCAGCAATATGAGAATGTGAACTGTTACATAATTAGTACAATGGAGGTTAGGGTGGACTAGGGGTACCCCCCATGGTAATTATGAAAAAAAAAATCTTGATTCCTGAATTTTTTTCGTACAATTAATTGCTTAGAATTACTTTTTGTTAAATTTAGCTATTTTTAAATTGCTTTAAAGTAGAAATTACTATGACTTTAAAGATAGTCTAGATTTTTTTGAAACTCAAATTACCATTAAATCATAGATAAGGGAAATATTTTTAAGATGATATTCTAATTCCTAAAGAAAATATTTACCCGTATTATTCAGTTTATAAATTGTCGATATATTTATTTACTTTTATGTTAGCATATTTTGAGGAAAAGCCTAAATTCTTACTTATTTTTGAATAAAATATCCTCATCATAGAAAAAATAATTACTCAAAATCGTTGGGAAAGTGGGATATTTCTTAGTACAATTTTAAACCTCATATTATATGTTTATTATAAAATCATGAAATACGCATTTCAAGGTAAAATTTAAATAATTTCAAAAAATCTTTTCCAAAGGTGCACTGATATATTGTATACTAAATCTAAACTTTTCAAATTGATAAAAATATGCCATTATGTAGATATTAACTTCCTCACCACTTTTTTTAGCATATTTATGCAAGACAGAAGCAAAAAAAAAAATGCATCACTAAACCATATTTCTAATGTATAAATGGTGAGTAGAGACAGAGAGAAAGAGCTATTTTCAATTCCCACCATTAGTTCACTCTCTCCCTATATATATAGTAACAAACAAAAAATAGTCCAACACCATACATTGAAAGGAAAATGGAAAATTGCAAGGAAAATCGCTTTCTATTTTGTCGTGATTCTGTCATATATATATATATATATATATATATTATATATATATATATAAAATATAATAATAAAAAAATTTTCTTTGTTGACCTAAGTAGGAATTGACTTTAAAAAATTTTATATTACTTGTTTAAATTTTACATTTGACAAATTCAATATGTGTATAGATCAAAATTTTGAACTTCTTATAAATTTGCCTCCAAACATCTCAAAATTCATTTCATAGACTTTTTTTACACACAAAAATTCTTTTTCTTCTTAAAAATAAAAAGAATATCTAATCTCCAAGCTTGATATTTAGGCCCCTTGCTCTGATTTCAGCCAGTCTGCGATCGATCAAAGCAAAGCTAACTAAATGGAAGAGCCACATTTTTCATTTTTGGCATCGAGGGCGGTAGTGGCCGGTGTGCTCATAAATTCTTTAATTCTATCTCGCATAATTCGAAGGCGGGAAAGTTTGATACCCAAGTCTTTTAAGACATGACTAAATCGGGTGGAATGTGAATCTTATTTTCTCGATGGAAACTGCCCTAGGGCAGCTAATTATTCAGAGATTTAAAGCGATAGGATGAAAATTTGGGGAAGATCTTTAAAAGTCGAATGCAATTAATGACTTAACGCAAGACGATCAAAATTTAAATAGTGATGAAAGTATCGATTATTTTACAGTGGAATCGTTATTACTGACTTAGAAATTAAAAGTCCTCCCTTCAGGTTTATTCAAGTGGTATTCTGTGTTGGAAATTTACTGATTGAGACTGTTAAAATGTTGTGTGAATTTTATTCTAATAGACATATATAAAACTTAAGAGTCACTTTATAGTTAATAAATTTATTGCAAAAGGCTGAGAATATATTTTGCGAAACTAGCCTGAGGAAAAGTTCTGAATCTATTTTTAAATAATTTTCTCCATATATAGGAGGATATAATAATAAGTAAAGACCTCGAATTTAGATTAATGTTTTATCTTTATTTTTAGATCATTTATAACGTCTCTCGGCGTTTATTGTGTTTTCTGTATTAACCTCGTACAACAATAATATTGTAATTTGAACACTATCAGTACTTTCAACTTCCACACCACGTCACAGCTAATTTTGAGATCAGTCCGATTTAACTTAGATTCTAAAAGACAATTGATGAAGTCTAAACATGAACTTATGCATAATTCCAGTTCCGAAACTAGATACACAGTCGGGCCCCGATTTAGCGAATTCATCGAATCGAACATTTCACTCGTTATTCGTTACATCGGGATCAAAACAAAATACAAATTTTTACAAATTCCTTTTGGAATTTCAACAATAAGCAGCTACACAAAAAATTCCATAGTTTACAATTTGTATTCAGCAGCTAAAAATACTAAAAAGGAATTATTTTGCACCAATTAATTGGAAATTTTAAAATATTAACTAATAGAGGGATGTTTGACATTCTTTTTGATTCCTGACTCAAAAGAGTACTCATTCAATTTTATGCAGATAATAAAATACTGCGTCTTTTACATCCTGCTGCGAGATATGTTTTCACAGTTTCCAAATGATGTAAAGCACTAGAAAATGATACAGTTTTCATAAGTTCCATTATCAATTTGCTTCAGAATCGTTATTCATTGTTTTCCGACAAATCAACTGTTTCCTGAACTTCAGTTGCAACAGTTCGCGCATCATCAAATGTAACGTGATGGTTGAAATCTTAAAATATTCCCCTGCGTTGTGGAGTGGGATGAGATAAGAAAGGAGTTTCCTGTCCTATTCAAAACTCACACAGTAAACTACACTTATGACTCACCTATACCTGTTAAGTCTAATAATGCTCTGCACTCTTGGCCGTTGAAATTTGAAATTTGCAAGAAAAGTCTTTTTTCTGGTCCAGAAAAAAAAGGATGTCATTTTTTTTAAAAAATCATTTTTCTAACACAAACTAATTAAAACAAATTTTGGCTGTTGTAATAATTCGTGGATCATTATTCGTTAAATAGGGGTTTTTGCCTTCATTTTAATCGGGGAAAGAGAAAAATTCGTTAAATTGGGGGTCCGACTGCA
>BMAO01033519.1:0-19123 GCA_019973975.1 Trichonephila clavata
TTTTTGCGTGAAGCATATGTGACACAGATATCTCTAAAATATTATCTGTTGACAAGTATGTTCGTCCCGAAATGATTAACGATAGTTAACTCCATCTACGAGGCGGGTTTTCCTGCCATTAATAACATGATACACATTACAATGCATAGCATATTTAAGTATATTAGAATTTGAATTAAGTTTAGATGTAAAAGTTCAAAATCTAGGTAAAACAGGGCATTGAAAATACACTGTTTATTTTATTTAAATTTTTTTATTTAAATAGCCTCACTATTTATTAATTACTATTTCTGTTCCTAAAGTATTAAATAAAAATCAGAGTATAACTACTGTTGTCTAGATCATAAACATCTGCCTACTGAATCTAACGGAATCTTGTTTAGCCACAAAATATCCCTTCCGAAATGCTCAGTTCTGTGTTAAGTGTTGGTAAGCATTATGATCGATCCCCTGAAGACAATAATTCTCAAAACCATTCCTCACCCAAACCACAAATGAGATTCTCAACAAAGAATTGAAATCTGTGCGATTTCCTTAATTGCGTCCCACGCAAGGCGGTGGCATTATATTTGACAATTCATCAGTTGTGTGGAGTGTTTAAAAGTCATTATGGGGCAATTATTGTGTCACGTAGAGGTTTCCTATCAAATTTCCTTTCCAGCCACGCTTCATTTGAATACCTGAAGATAAGTATCATTTAAAAGATCATGTTAAGAGCAATCGAAAGGGAATTAACTTGATTTTGTCGAATTAATGTTTGAAAGTTTCATTCTTTAAAACGCGTCGTAATAGATGCTGGTACGGATAAAATTGATTATATTTGTCTGTGTTTACAGTTTTTTAATGAACTTAATCTTACATAAATGTAGATGAAGTTCGTTTTAAATTCGCATAATTGATTACTTACATTTAACTTAATAGTATTCTAATTTCAAGTTATAAATCGGTCGAGTTAATTATGTGCTTTTAAAACATTTCTTTTTACATCATATCGCTCACATCGCTTAATTTCAGCATTAAACACAAGATATGCCAAAATATTTTAACTAAGTGTTTTTCAGGGTTCAAAGCAACATTATTTTACTGCAATCTACATTCAAATTCAGATATATATTTATCCGGATGTGTATGTTTTGAAAACATTTTTGTTGTTTATGATTAATGAATAGATTTTGCCTAGATGTACAATAACGAGATATTTAAAGCATTTATTTTTATGAAAAATAGAAACATTTCTAGATTTTGCCTGTGCTGTTGGTTGCTGATTAGAAACTCAAAGAACATTTCTGTGATTGTAATATGCGATTCGTAAAATGTAGACTCTAAGCAATGAATAAATTAAAACATATTTTTCAATACATTATTTCTTTAAGTGCAATATATATATTTATTACTACTAGTATATATAATATTAACAAAATGTATTATATATATTTGCATGTTGAACTATTAAGCCATGACTGACAGATATACAGAACTACGGGTTTCGTTGCCAATATCACTCACTTTAATGGTTAAAACAATATTCACATTCTGGTATTAGAAGTGTTAACTTTAATACAGCGTTCCTTAAACTGCAGGGTGCACCCACTTAGGAGAGCGTGTAGCTATGTGTGGACGAGTATATAAAATTTTAAAATATTTATTAATTTACTGAATGTAAGCAAAACGAAATACAAAATGACACAATTTTAAATAAAATATACGTTTACATTGATGTATTCATATATTTATAATTACAGTACTAAGTATTTGATAATTAAATTACCGATACTGAATTAAAAAACAAGTTTGTTAATTACTAGTAATTGCCATGGGAAAATCATATACTATATTTTATATTTATATTGATCTTATCTAAGATTTAAAATAGACAGATAGAAGACATGTAGAATAAATATAGAAGTAAACTCTATTCTTTCAATTCAAAAATTTTGTAATTTCTTTTTTATTTTTTTTGTTTTATTCCAGCAATAGTTTTTTTTTTCAAAAGTTCATCTGAAAGTGGATAAGATGTGTACTAGTTATCTCCTTTAATATTACGTTCTTCTCAAATGTTTTTTTTTTTCGTATCTACATACAAAGCATTTATTTCCAACAGTGCCTCTTTCTTCTAAACCTGGATCGATTTCAGTGGATGAATCATACTTGCTGTTATACTGTTCATTATTTGGTCCTTCATCACCATAACCATGGAGAGAATTTCTTAACCCGAAAATACTGTTGCACTATATGTATTAAATACCGTATGTATTAAATTAATAAATATCACATTTCTTCACCATAACTACAATAATAAGCCATAGTATACGGAAGATTTAATACATGCTCATGCATTCAGAACTCTGACTGTGATTCACGCGCAGGGCGAAGAGGCGGTATCCAAAAATGTATATTTAAAATTCGCCTACAAGCTAAGGTATCTCAAAGGATTTGACCTTAAAGTCTGCTAGCTACACGAGAAACTATCCATTTTCCAAAAAAAGGTTCTGAAGAAGCGTTGAAAAGAATTAGACGGTGGGTATGACACACTGCACGAGAAGTGCCAGGTTAACTACCAGGTTTTCCTTGTGAATGATACAATGCACAAGAAGCATATTTGGATTCTCATATTCCATCAATTTTAAGCAATAATTTTTTCCCAATATACTAGGAGAACCATCTGTAGCGCAAGATGTTATATTATTCAATGGTGTATTATTTTTATATAAGTACGTTTTTAGTTTATTATAAATATCTTTGTAGGAAGAGGCAGTTTTTTATGAATAGCAGGCAACATTTCTTAAGAAGAATCACCCCTTTATCAGCATATCTAACTTAAGTCTCTTTGCTGATTCATCCAATTGTACCGACATTTTTCTTGTTTTCTGATTTTTAAAAAAAATGTAGTATAGGCGGTAGCCTAACGAACGCATGTCCAGCGTTTCATGAGTTCGAGCCAAGTACCACTGAAAACCTACCGTGTAGAGGGATGAAGTACGTTAAATTTGTCGAGGCTCAAACGCCCTCCTATTAGTGTGGGTGGAAGTTAGGAGGAGGGTTCAGGCTCAGGTGTCGTCCTTGTTACTTGACCATGGTTCAAAAATACTAGGTCGCCGTCCAGGCTCTTGTGTAGCAGAATAGTGCGGCATTCATATTCACACACTCACTGCAATAACGTGAATTTCCAATACCCTCTACAAAATGGCATATTGTTGACATATTTGTAATCTTAACTCAGAAACATTTTAAGGAATACTGTTACTGATATTTTGATTCGGTTTTCCTCAGTAGTATGACTTTTTCCGGATTAGGCGATGGGTAGTGAAATGTAAACTCTAGTATAACAGATATTTTAATATTACTCTGTTATGTAAATTGTTTCTTACAGTTTAAATCTGAATGTATATGAGCATTAATTTTTTGCTTTTAAATACGCTTCAAGACATCCACGTTTCCTTGAATTGTTGGTCCAGCATTGTTGGCATAAAAGACAAAAATGTAATTTTCTTATCTTAAACAGCAGGTATGAAACCAAATTTTAAATAATCCTCCGGAACTTTTTTCTTCATTGCACCACTTATTTAACTTTGGATTACTGGTGGAATATATAAAAACTTTATATGAACTGAAGTAAATCTGGATTATAGAAACGTATTAAAATATCCAAAAAAGCATACGAAAACATGTAAAAACATGCATGCATTTTATTAAATAACGGTTCAATAATTTTGCAGATATTTATTTTGAATTCATCATCGATACTGCATAACACTACAGGAACTTAGATCCTTGCATTAATTACTTCGTATCATTCAAAACAAACAGCCTTGGTTGTGTCCTTAAAAATTTTTATATCCTCACGCGAACAGATATTTAATACTTTCATTACAATTTGTTGCATGCCACACAAATAAGTAGTGGAAAATATTTTTATAACTGGCTATATTACTAATAAATAGGTTACTTAACGTTAAAATGAGTCGTTGTTTAAACTGACCCCTTAAGGTATTCGATTACTTGCTACAACTTATTAAAAAAAAGAATGGATGTACGGGATATTTTGTTGTTGTTGTTGATTTTAGATTTTTTCGGTACATTTTAAGAACAATATGCTAAAATTAAGAATAGAAAAATAAATTATTATTACTAAAATAGGAAAAGATGGGTAAAAATTGACACAGAAAATTAGCATAAACGCCGTCCATTCTGTACCAAAACTTTACGAACAAATTTTCAATCTTTCAATTCTGTTATGTTGCTATGTTATTAATTTTTGAATTGACCTTCAGGATAAGAGATATTTAATTTTTACAAAAACTGTAGCACACTATCTCAGTTACTATATGAAATTGCTTTAAAAAAAAATAGTGATAATATTCACATTAGGAAATGTAAACTTTGTAATAAAATAGTGATTGATAAATTTGAAGGTTAAAACATTTCTACTATTATAAAGAACATGCACAAAAAATTCAGTTAATTATTTTCGAAACTTTTTTAGCAATCGCTGGCCCTGTTTGTGTATTTAAAAAAAAACAGTTTTTGAGTAAAACGCGTTTTAAAGTATGACATCTGTTGTTGTTGTTGTTGCTTATATATATATATATATATATGTGTCACCTGATCGACAGTAACATCAGTTCAAGGTCCACGAAATTCATCGCGGCTAAGGACTAGAATTTTACGCATGTCGTTATCCTAAGGTTTTGAGCCCCCATGAAGGTGACAGTGCGATTTTGCTCGGTACAACATGATAGATGATGACACTGATTTAACGAGCACGTTCTCCGTATATTCTCGGTGGGCATTTGATAGCGAACCCAGGCCTTCCGGTCTGGAGTCCAATGCTCTAACCACTAGGCTACCCACGGCATAAGAATGACATCTTGCTTAAAGTAATGGCATCTGCTTTTACTAAAACACTTGCAGTTCTTGTTCTAGTGAACGGATAATAATTAACTTGATATTTTTATGAAGCCAATAAGATGGCTTATAAAATAAAATCATAAGAAAAATTTGTCAATTTTTGTCAAAATTCGCCATAGTCGGATACCTTAACAATTAATCAATTTGGGGCAGAGGCTTCCACGTTGTGAAAAAGTGTATTAAAAGATATTATATCAAAAAAAAAAATTATTTGATACAGGTATTTTCTCCTTTCAGTTTTTTGAAAAATAATTTATAAATCAATTTAAAAAATAGAGTATTTACCTTGGAATTATATTCGGTACTTATAATCTAAAGTGATTATTTACTAAGAATACGGTCTATTTTCAGCTTACCATGTGCTTCCGATCGTAAAATAGTATGTTTTCATGGAACACTTAATTTCCATCTAGGATTTATTTCTTACTTTACGACGTGCTAGCCGTAAGTGCAAAAATGGGTTTCCTCTAGAAAACTTTTTCTCTTCATTTCCTCCGGATCTTGGATTTTTCTTTTACTTATTATTATTACTTTGCAATCAAGTAATAAAAATATTTGATTACTTTGAGGTTCTAACATATTACAGGGTTAAGACAGCAGCAAAAAATAACGATGAAGAATGGATATTTTTACGAGTTATCTGTAGTTCTTCAGGGAGTTGAAATTTACCAAATTTATGAACGATATATTTCCTCTTCCGGTTTTGTTTTTAAGATACGCATCGTAAACGAAACAGTTAGTGACATTCTAAAATTAAAGCGGTATCTTTTGAGATGAGTTGTCGATATTATCATATTACGAATTTTAGGAAAGTTCACTTGATTTTTTTACGTAATTGCGTTTTTCTAGGTTTCTCCAAATTTTAATTTCTTAACATAATCAAATAAATGTAAATACATGTATGTGTGTGTATATACACACACACAAATTTAAAAGACTAATGAAATAAACATAGGTGGAAAAGTGATTATTAATAAATATATGTATTTTTATTTATGCAATAAAAAATTTGAATTTTGATAATGTGTACTTATTGCATAAAAAGACAAAGTTTAAAAAAATAATGGTCAGTCTGACATTGGTAAATTTGATTTAAAAACAAAATCGATGCTTCATATTTTATAGGATATGCTCAGAAAAAAACTACTAATTTAGCACGGAAAATTCATAACAAGTAATAAAACCACCGATTTATTTGTAAAATATATGTATTTCAAAAGGTTCTACATAACTTTACCATGTCAAAAAAATACAAAAGTACGGTTCGAAATTATACAAAATATGAAGACATCAAATGGAGAACTAATTAAACTAAAAAAGCACTGCAAAAATGTGCAATGTCCTTTTTCCCTAAATAGTGAATTTAGAAATATTAATTCTGTCTAAAAATAATATTCATAACTAATATGAAAGGCAATAATTTACATGTTTTTAAAAACTAAAATTCAAAATAGATAAAGCTAAAAATAATGGAATTAATCAAAAAAATTTCATTATAAATTAAAGTAGGAATTACAAATATATATTTGATTATTCTTTAAATAGTATTTTAATACATAATCTTTATTATTTTTTATTTTTTCTAGAAAGTTAGTGTATATGTTACCGGCAAAGTATGAAATGCCGGCATTCTATAGAATGCCTAGGCATTCTATACAATGCCGGACATTTTTAGGCAAAGTATGAAATGTGAGATTGATTACATACTTTGCCTAGTCATTGTATAGAATGCCCAGGCATTCTATACAATGCCTAAATCTATTTAGGCAAAGTATGAAAAAAGCTCATGATAAGGATATTATATCAATGACTTACATTCCTAAAGGTACAAATGTTATTCTGACAAAATAATGAGACTGCTTTTAAAAAAAATACTGTTAAATTGTGATTTCGCAGATACTTGGTATTAAAATTCCTTCAGAAGTTCCAAGGTGATAGAAACCGTCCTATTTCTCACTCATTGCAAGTGCCAATTTATTGGTATTCGGAAAAAAAATCAAAGTTTTGTATTACACAATGCCTTTTTTTTAAAAATAATTTTCTGTTTTTTCTGTTGTGAAATAGGAATCATTTCATACATTGCCGGCTAGATTTAGGCATTGTATAGAATGCCTGATTTCATACTTTGCCGGTGACATATATAAATACCCTAAAGTCATAAATGTTTTCCAAAATTGACACACACAATGTTTCTATAAAGTTTTTATAGGCCATCGTATATGCTTTATAAACATATCAAGTTTGTTTTTTTTTCATTCACTAGAACAAAGTTTTCATGTGTTTTAATAAAAGCAGATGCCATAAATTTAAACATGATGTCAAACTTCAAAATGTGTTTTACTCGTATTGTGTGTGTGTTTATTTTGAAGATGCTCAAATGGCAAATAAACTGCTCAATAATTTTGAAAATAATTGTCTGAAACTTTTTTCATATGTTTGCGGTTTGATAGTAGAAATATTTTAACCTTCAGATTTATCAATTACAGTTTTACGACAAAATTTACTGTCATTCATGTGAATATAATCACTGTTTTTGTAAGAAACTTCATATAATAAATAGGACAAAATGCTCTAGTTCTTGTTAAAATTAAAATATATCTTATTCTGAACGTCATTTGAAAAATGAATAACAAAGTACCTCATCAAAATTGAAAAGTTGAGAATTTGTTCATAAACATTTTGCAAGGAGTGGGCCCTATTTATGTTGTTGTTTGTAAACTTTTACGAATATTTTCAAATTTTTGTAGAATAATTTATTTTTCTCTTCTTAGTTTTAACTTTTTTTTTCTTAATATCTGTACTAAATAAATCTAAAAATCATAAAGAAATCTCCACATCTTCATTTTTTTTTTATAAAAAAAAGTCGTAATTAGTCAGATACCTTAAGAAAATTATTAAATATTAAACAATTTACTAATTAATTAAGTAAAAATTTGTGTGTGGGAAGATATCATGTAATATTTTCTTTACAAAATATACTAAAACTTCGCAAAAATTTAAAAATATTTATCAAGATTAATAGGATTTGCCCTCATGAGGCGTTTTTTAATACACACCATTAGGTTCAAATATTAGTGCACACACACACACACACACACACACACACACACACACACACACACACACACACACACACACACACACACTCACTCACACACCATTAAGTTTATTAAAGACAGTGATTTGTAATTAGTAAATTTAAAGAATATATATTTGAGGACGCAAATATTAACATCAAGAATAGAATACATTTTTTTCATATTTGGTTTTTTACTTGTTTGGTTTTGTTCATACTTTGCTTAATTTTCCAAACGATTGCAATAAAATAAACAAATATTTTGAAGGAGCATAAGAAGAGTGTTTGTAAATTATTTACCCATAAATAATAATACGTTCTCTAAAGTAATAATCTTCCGAATGCTTTGTAAAAAAGATACCCCGCATTTTTATTTTTTCACATGGGGATATTTAGTCACAAAACTACTTGAAACATTTACATTATTTTAGATTTTTTCAGTTTTGTATGCAACAGTAAACTAACCACATTTCCAATGCAAATGCCTATACTTCTAATGAATAAATATTTTTAATCTTATTTTAACATGAATATAATATTCATGTTATATAATCATCTAAGTATTCAGTTATAATTATTGCATATTGTTATCCAACGAAATGTTTCAGGGAATCATATTGAAATCCTTCACGAGAAACAATTCCATTGGTGCTGTTAACGATGCCATGATTGTAATGTATATAGAAGTATCAAGGATCTATGTGAACCTTAGAAAAAAGAAAGTCAAATAAAAGAAAATATCTTTACTAAATCTTTCTTCTAATTCCGTATATTGCTACGAATTTTGTATAGAATAATGTAAATAATTTGTATTTGGTTGTGCAATGCCTTTATATTACTCTATGCTATATTTATTTCTTGATAAAATTGTAATATTCACAAGCAACGCCGTCCCTTACGTTATAATGGCGATCAAACGGGAACTTGGCGAAATATTGGTGATATTGCCAAGTTGGCATCATTTTTGGCAACCAAGTTGGCGACTTGGGCGACCATGTTGGCGAGTTCGGGACCCTTTGGATTCTTCGAGAAATTAAAAGAGAAATCCACTAATTTCACGATCTGTGGCGCGAGCGCATCTTTCCTAAACTTTCGGCCTCTGCTATAAATAGAGTGATACTCGCCGCAAGAGTCAGTCTGGTTTCAGCAAGCGAAAAGCGAGTCTGATTTTAACCAGCGAGTAGTGAGCACTGTTTGGATTAGCGATTAGAATATTTGCCTTGAATTTGATAAGCTTGTCTGTGCTTGTGAATAGTCATTTACATAAGTGAATTTTAGACACTGCTTATTGTGTCTGAGTGCTGTTGAAGGTGTGAAATCCTTCTGTTAATTATTCTGTGAATTTTGCTGTTGAATCCTGTATTTGTAAGAAATGATTCACGCCAATAAATACTCATCGCTCTTAAGGAATTGCCTTGTTATTTACGACTGATTTTGCATAAAATCCTCGAACCCCGATCTACTTAATAATATCTTTTTACTATTCTTCGATGGATTAATGGTTCATTAGTGAGTACTTTATCCTATTCAGGTACTTCAATAGAAAAAACATTTAATTAATTATGCTATTGTAGTATTAGTCTTTATAAAGATGGATTCTCTATCTTTACGTCGCTTGTTAGATTTTTCCAAATTTGTATTTGGATAGAGATGTAGAGAAATGTAATGTAAAATTCTTAGTAACAAGTAGAATAGTAATGTTTCGGATGAATAGTAATGTTAGAGTATACATAAAGAATAGTGATGTTACTTTCCATTTGTTATGAATGATTAGGAAACACTTCATTAGATAGTTAGATTCAAAAGAAACAAATTCGGAAAGAATTCTGATTTTATGATCATCTAATGATTCAGAAATAAATGAGTGTTAGTAAATAAAAGAAACAAATAACAAAAAATAAGAAAATATAAATAAAAGTTGAGTTAAACATTGACTCTGCGTTCGAAATCTTTTTCACTTGGTTTTTAGAAAGAAACTAATGAAGCTAAATAAAGAGCACAATCTAAATTTGTTTTTGAAATTGAAAGATGTATTGTCCTGTTATTTTTATGAATTATAATTATTACTAAAAATGAGGAAGGTGAAATAGCTACGCATATTTTACTATTTATCAATCTATACCTCTAAAGCAAAAATTATTCCCTGGAAGGAGGTGATCAGAATGACTGAAATTACGAGGAGATATATTTTTTCTTCAGAGATGCAAATAACCTAATTTCCAAATTAGTTTGAGTAAGAGAATTGCTTCAAGACGATCAGAGGAACGTGCATGGCGATTAATTAAAAATACATCTAAAAACATTGCAATCTTGTGAGCATCACAAGCAATTTAAGAAGCTGATAGTACTTAACAAAGGGTAAATAATTGGGCTTCTGGAAAATGGTTGGTAGAATAGATAGATTGTAGAGCAGATTGGGATTGTAGTGATGTTACAGTTGCAGCCTGCTGGCAAAGGTCAATACACAAATGACATCCCCAAGAAAATAAAGCTGATGGAATCCCAGATGAAATGAACTGATTCATGATAGATGCGTTGTAAGACTTGTGAGTACTGATCCAACCTGCGTTGTTGCAGACATCCCGATGTCAGTGAGGTATTTCGTAAGTCAAAGCATCATTAGTCAAAGGCTGCATAATGTTCGACTTCATTCATGTAGAACGTTACGACAGCTATCTTTAGCCTCTCATTGTTCCTTTTTTATAGTTGGGAAGAGTGTCAAGTCAGAAGGATATATATCGACGAATGACACCGAGTGGCAGTCATTGAAGTGGCTTGAATGAGATGATAATAAAATCTGCGTGTAACAGCAACGTGGTCATAACCAAGATATCCGGTCTGTTGCACAAAAGCAATTCTTGAAAACCTATTGTCATAAGCTATGACGCAATTAAGTTTGGTGCAAAATCATCTTTGGTATTCGTTAAGGATACTACTGACCCCCAAACGTTGCGTTCAGTACACCTTACAACCGATATTACTCCAATATTGTGTGTCTTGGTATAGAATTTATTAATTATGTTCCAGTTCTTTAAAATTTATCTATATATTTTGTCTAAATTTCAATGATGATGTGTTTATTTATTATGGAGCATAAAATATTTTCCGGTGGAAGTTAACGGTTTTTATGATTTTCTCTCAAAAACTGTTGGAATTTTGGTCTACTTTTATGTGATTTAGTTTTCTCAAATATTATAAAAAATGTTATTAAATATATGTTACACAATTTTAATTAAGAATTATTTCCATAAATTTACAAATATCGGCATGTTACATTGATATCTTATCATGTAATCTGGGATTAAGAAATAACATTTAATATAAAATTTGTGTTACACAAGTACACCATAATTTTTAAGTGCTAACATTACTTTCAAAGGAAAATTTTAGTTTTTATCTAAAAGAATAAGTAAACAAAAAATTAATAAATAAATATAATAAAATTGAAAACTATTTTTTATCCTAACAGTTTGTTCATAAAAATGGAAAATTATTAAATATGGAACACTTACAAATGATGTCGAGAACGTTTCACTAATGTTAAATCATGCTTGTTTTATCATCACATTAACATTGTAAAATTTTTTTAGCTGTAATCTTGCGCCTATTTTTTCTTACAACCAGTTTCTTAGAACAGTTCGATTTTGGACTTAACAAAAATTGTCTTTAGGATCATTTTGGACCTTATACAAAACACAAGCCAAATCAAAATATATATTGTTTTTATTGATAAATTTTATTGAAATTAAAAAAATTATTTTTTTAAAAAAACTTTGTAATTTTTATAATTATTTTATTTTGTTTTTACTGTTCGTTTTTCCTCATCCTTAATAGTATTTTTTTAAAAAATATCTGTGTATATAAATGACAATATACAATACAATATATTTCATTGTACAATGTACTTAAGTAAGGGCATAGATGATAGAAAACAAAACTAAATACACAAATAGCATGCTCCACAATTAGCGGAGACATTAGCGGAGAACAATATGCATGTTTGACAGTGAAAGCAGCATATTTACCACAAACTGGTTTCTGGGAAATCTCATGGCTTTAAGAAAGCTTTCCTTGAAATCCAGGTGTGGGAGGAATGCTTGAAAATTATACTAGAATTCAGTTAAGAAACGTCAAGAGTGTTGTAGAAAACATAATAAGTTTTGCAAATCACTTCCCTAAGTTGTACATCAATTTTCCTTGTCCAAATCTTGTCATTTAAAAAAAATTCCGATTTTACATTAATTTCTACCCAAAACTAGATTTCGAATTTGTCCAGGTTTTTTGCAATTAAATCTGTTTCTTGAATAGCCCGAAAAAATTGATAATCATTGAGAATTACAGAATACAAATAATTGTTAAGAAATGTATAAATAACAAATTTTCAGTCAGCTTGTACCGGGTTTCAGAAACTGGTGAGCATTTCATCTTCACTACTCAGCTCAGCTACTTCGTACATGAAACGCGATATATTGCCTACTTTTACGAAAAAATTGCTTTCATTGTCACTTCAGATTGTCCCAATGTCTTATTATTAGATTATCCCAATTTTTGTAAACAAATTTTCTGCATAATGTTTTGATAACTAGGGTATAAGAAGTAGCATACCAGTTGCTGTTATCTCCAAAATAATGTAAGATTTTCCCTGATGTTATAAAGGACAAAAGGAGTAGATGTAGTAGCAATGGATGGATGGATGGCATGCACTTATCATTAGCAGACTAAATGAACATAGAAAAGATTAGACTTCTACGTATATCGAAATACTGTTTATTTTAAAGAAATGATATTATCCTAATGAATCCTAGTTCTCGAAGTATACTGTTTTTTTTTGAAGCTCGTATAATACTTCGAATGAATTACTTCAAAACATAAGAGCCTTGCGGACGCACATTCCAGGTTTCTTTCTAAGAAACGGAGTGCGTTTTGCGGCAAATATACCGAAAAACTCAAAAGTGTAGCTTGAAAGTACAGATGCGCGTTAAGGTCTATTGCAGTAAACCTTAGAAAATAAGTAAGGAAACAGTTTACAAGTTAAAGTAGATATTATGTTTTCAAATTTTAACACTATGTTTTATTTCATTCAAGTCTTAAAGCAGGAAAATTCCTTTTCTGGTGTAATTCGGGATGGTAAAAGAGAATCTGGATTTGAATTTTAGAAATTCCTGTAACTTTACCAGAAAATGCCGGACGACTCTAATGCCCCTTTCAAGGACTGAACTCAGGCACAGGGACACCAAAAGTAACTTTCAGTTGTATCCAGGTGCAGGAAACGATAATCTGAAATCAGATTTCAGAAATTCTACTAAACTTGCCGGATATTGGCTGAATTAGGTGAAAAGTCACATCATCCGAGTCCTATGTCCGGATTTTCAATCCCTCTAGCCACTCAACTTGCACACGCTGGAACATCAGAAGTCAGTTCCTTGCTCCGTTTCAGAGTGTGGAATGAGAATATGAAATCGAATTTTAGGAGTTCCAATAACTTTGCAGGATAATACCGGTCGACCGTATTTTAGACACGTCATGGCAGATGCTTACCTTAATAGCCTTGAAGCTCTAAAATATGCTTCCTGGCGTATTTAAAAACGAATAATCTGAATCCCATAATCCATCTGAGAATTTACTGTAACTTTGCTGGGTAATTCAGGACGACCACTCTTCTACGCAAACTGGGGCAGGAGCTTACCCTTAAGGTCGTGGCGAGGAAAAAGTGCGTTCCTGGTTTAATTCGAGATGGTCAACAAGAGTCTGAAATCGAATTTTAGAATTCCCTGTGACTTTGCTAGATAATGTTGGAGGTACAAAATATTCGCGGATAGCAGCACCAACCAACTTGCTGACGTAAAAACGCAAAAATGGGTCTTAAGCGTATTTAGAGACTACCGCTCCAAATATTCTCAATCCAATTCAAGATAATCCAATATGGATGACAATGAACGAATGACAACGACGAATGACGTCAACAAACGATATCAAGATAACAAACGAATCTATTTGAGTGAGCAAAAGAGAGGAGGGGGGGGGTTACCGAAAAATATTGTGCATCAGTAAGCGATTAGTTAAATAAAAGTATTTATTATTATACTTAAAAATAATAAAGTTATTCTTAAAAATTTCAAAAAATCAACGTTATCCACCGCATTTATAAAACTAAATCTTTATGTGTTATTACTTAACAACTTCTTTAGTAGGTCATGCATTATACTATACTCAAATAGGAGATGGATAAAATGCAAAATTAAAATCTGTTGTTTTATATTTTATTTCAACTCTCCGAAATTTCAAACAAAGGTTAATTGAGTATCTTAGAATAATATTGTATGAATTAACGTAATAAAACACAAAGCCACATCAACGCTTGCCCGGGTCATCTTGTAGGGAATATGAAATACTGTAAATAGCAATATGTACGGATATAAAAAACATATTATTCGGGTTATTTCACCTAAAGCATACTTTGTAAACCGTAACCAAAACGGTAGTTAAGCAAAATAATATAACACAATATTTTCCAAACTGAAACTTCAATTCTTATGAACATTAAATCTATTTATTATAATTTATTTCGCGAGAATCCCAATATTTTACAAAACTTACCAGAACAACAAATTCCGTTGCAGTAAAATTAAGTTTCAGAACAGTTGGTGAACTCATAATTGCAATTGTTTTCAACAATATTCCAGCAGCAAATTTCAATACAGTTTGACAGATAATGAGGAGGAAAATAACAAACGAACAATAGACACATAATTGTTCCTACGAAAGATCTTTGAATATGTAGCGGGCAGATCTCAATTGACATTGAAGAATGGAATGCAAGTTGTTAATCCAGATCGGAAAGAGGACTTCGCAGTAGTGAAAGATGGACACTCGTTTGTTGAGCCTTTCAAAAAGATATTTATTATTTTTCTATGGATAGCTTTTAGGAATAACAGCTACCGGAAGAGTTTCGTGGACTATATATTTTCTGTAATATTAAGTAAGCCACTTCATATGGGCAAATATTTCTGATTAAAACATTCATTACATTCTGATTAAACTTATTCATTACTGATTAAAATTAAATTCTTCTTTTGAATTAGCATTTTGTTACATTTGAGATATTAATTTACAATGAGAGGAAAAAAAACTATAATTTGAATTACTAAATTTTAAAATACAAATAATTTTTTTAAATTTTTTAAATTGATTCTGAGTTGTATAAAATCAGTAGTAACTTTATTTTGGGACAGAATAAATCTTAACCTCACATTTTCTTTTACATTACAAGTGTGTTTAAAAAAAAGACATTGCTATGCGTGGGATTGATGGATTCCATGATCTTTTATTGACGTTTCATTTTAAATCAACGCATGTTTTTCGAATTAAGGCAAAGTCAACCTGCGATATCTAACAATTTGCTCAATTCATAGTAGTTTAAAATACTTTTTTCTTTCAATGTCTAATAAACCTAAGGTAACACATTTATTTTAATCATCTTGATTGTAATAAATTAAAGAGAGGTTGGGTAGATCGTAAGATGGAATCAAATCCTGTATTAAATCATCAAGGTTATGGGTGAAAGTTGAAGAATTCAGTCTGAAAACGAATATGAGAGTGTAATGTCATAACGATGTAAATTCGGAACATAATGCTGAAACGCAATTAAAAATCGGTGATGGATGTTTGGAAGCAGATATGTTGGAGGTTATATTTTACCTTCCAGAGAATTTTGTAATTTAATAGAAAATGTTTTAAGTCTTATTGCTGAAATTCACCTGGGCTAGCAACAAAATTTAAGTTTTTAATTAGTGGCTGTGCGCAAGATCAATATTGGCACCCACGTATGACTGCCAATAAAATCAACAATGAAAATTTATACAACGTGCTGGGTGGAATAAAGGAATATTTATGAATGAATGCAATCATAAATAATAAGTAAAGTACTTAATATCTCCCAAGGAGGTTTTAGATTCGCTTGAAATTTCACGTGCACCCTCACATAAACTTCAATTTCAGCTAAATGGAACAGTTATGCTTAGGAAAAATCTTGATGCTCCTCGACTATGTAATGGAACAAGGCTTCGTATCACAAAATTGATGCAGAATATACTTGGTGACTCTATTTTAACAGGTGTCATGAAAAGGGAAAGTGTTATCATACCTCAAATTTCAATTATCTCACTCATATACCGTTTAAATTCAAACGAGTTCAATTTCCAATCAAAATCAGTTTGCGGTTACTATTAGCAAGGCTCAAGGATAGACATTGCAGGTATTAGCGGTGCAATAGCCTGTTCGCGTGTGTCCAATGCCTGAAATCTTCACATATTTGCAACTGATGGAAGAACCTATAATATAATATACAGTAGCATCTTAGAATAATATTCAGTTTTGAGGTCTTTTAAAGATGAATTATATATATTAAACGTAGATATTCAACTTTTAGAACTATTAATAGTTTATGTTAGTGATTTTTTGTTGTTAATTATTTTAATAAAATATGTCTTCAGTTTTTTAAACTAAGCTCAATTTTAGAATTTTTTTAATTTTAATGGTCCCAGCCAAGAAATAAATGAATTATCATACTATTTTATTTACTTTCTAATAATAATTATTACGATTTTGCCATAACGAATGATCAATGGGAGCAAAACCACGGGTAAAAGCTAGTATATATATATATATATATATAAGGCTGTACGCTCATAACTTTTGTTTTGAATGTATAAATATGTGTGTGTGTGTATGTATTTACACACACATTCAGTTGACACTGAATAATTTATTACTTTCTTCATTTATTAGAACCAATTATTTTTTACATGTATCAGAATATCTTAACTAAGATTATGCAAATATTATATAATAAAAAAACTAGTTTCAATTAAAACAAACGAGACTCAATTAATTTTGTCTTTATTAAAATTTCTGAGCTTAAAATCCTTTTTAGTTGCACTTTAATTCTGTTTTGCTTCTTTAAGTTATTAAATACGTTATATTAAAGGTATTGAGTATGATCCCTCTATCTGGGAACTATTTACTAGGATATTGTAACATAATTTAAGATTTCATTTCAAATTTTGAATGTATCGTTTTATAAACAAATTATTCAAATTTTTGCAATAATAAATTTTAAATTTTCATTGAAAGGGAAAATTCCTACTATTCCATTAATTCATTTATTCACAATCTCTTTATGTACCCATTCCTTAATTAGACTTTTATATTCCATTAGTAATTCAGTCCGAATGCAATTACCATTACCTATATATAAGGGTTGAAAATTAGGGCTTTATTACATCGGAGCTCAATATTTGCAGACATCTGTTGTGCAAATATGAAAATCATGAAAATAATTAATTAATGCAAACAGCACTCATAATGGTTGAAAATTTCACCGAAAACGGAATATAAACATTTATTATCGATGTTTATCTGTTCATCATTATAAAATTCTAAAATCTAATGCTTGTTTAAATATTCGCTTATAATATAAAGCATATGTATACGCATTTTTAAGTGATCCATAAATTAAGTCTAAATAATATTTTAAACTAGAATTGAAGGCAAGGTAATTAATGTTAATTACGAATAAAAAACGAAGATTTTGTAAATAGTAAAATAATAAGAGAAAGCCACAGGGGTTGGGGGGAAGTAAGATAACATTATTTATTGCAAAATATATATATTTGTTGCATGAATAGAGTTTTAGTATTGAATCAACTATTTTGAAATATTATCTTCAAGCTTTCCTGACAAAAGAATAATTAAGTATTGTAAAGTTTATCTATAAATGAAATAAACCATCATTATTGCATTTAGAGTGATGCATACGCGCAAACACAGCATTTATTGATTCTCATAAGAAAAACGTACTTATCATTTAGGACTAAAATATTTAGGATATATATCATTAGTGATCATATTCATGACCAGAGTTAAAATAAGGTTTTATACTGTGTACTTTTCCTAACAATTACCAGCCCGGCATAACTCGCGTGAAAAAAACGACCAAAAGTTCTCGCGCAGGGTGTGTCATAACCAAGGGTGATTGGATTGTGTTTTTACCATAAACTTTGTATGCAAAGGTTGAAAAGGAAGAACAGTAGAAATACAACATGTTTATCACATTTTCCTCTCGTAAATTTAGTTTTTCTGTTTTTTTTATAGGGGCATTCAGTGCATTGTTTATACACTCCTTTAATTTCGTCGTGAGTGAGTGCGACATTTTCACTGTTTCACTGTTTTTAAACTCATCTTAAGTTTTCTATTCAATCTGTATCTTTTCCAAACTAAACATTAGGAGTAAACTTCTCTATTGTTTAAATTTAAAAATTTTGGGATTTTTATTTTTATTTCTCTTATTTTGTTCCAGCAATACTATTTTTTTTTTCAAAAGTTCATCTGAAAGTGGATAGATGTGTAACCATTTATCTCCTTTTAAATTATGTTCTTCTCAATGTTTTGGTGTCTCTACATGTAAAACATTTATTTTCAGCAGTGTCTCCCTTTTCTAAAGCTGGATCGATTTCAATGGCAGAATCATACTTGTTGTTATACTCTTTATTTATAATACTTTCTCATCATAACCACGAAGAAAATTTCTTCATCCGAAAATGCTGTTGTGCTATATCTATTTAATACTGTATCTATTAAATTACTTAAATATCACATTTCTTCATCTTAATACAATAATACAGGAAAGATTTAAACGCGCTCATGCACTCAAACTGTAACGGGGATTTACTTGCAGGTTATGACATATCCGAAGAGGCGATATCGCAAAATATGTATATTTTTAGAATTTCCCTACAAACTAGGCCCCTCAAAGGATATGACCTTAAAGTCAGCTAGCTACACGAGAAACTATCCATTTTTTTAAAAAAAAGTTTTTGAAGGGAGCGTTGAAAAAGTTAGACGGTAGGTGTGACACACCCTGCGCGATAAGTGCCGGGTTAAAAGTATTTTTCTTCTATCATACAAATAAACAAGTAAGATATACTGGTATCGTTTTATCAGAGCATATGGTGGTTATATGGAAATTACAATAAAGTTTAAATGGAACGTGGCAAGAATATAAAAATTATTAACATAATTTTGTAAACTCACTGTTTCATAAATTTCTGATCTAACATGGATTTAGCTTCTTCAGACATA
>BMAO01033520.1:0-55958 GCA_019973975.1 Trichonephila clavata
TATATTTGCAATTTTCATAGTGATAGGTGGATAATAAAATCATAAAAAAACGTGCATTGAAATAAATTATCAATTTTTATTGTATTTATGGTTCACTATTTCTGCGATAATGGCTTACACATAAAAGGTAGATATATGCTGTCTCGAACTTTTTTGTATACGTGATTATATACATATAACTCTATCGGTTTTTACAGCGCACGTCAGAATAGCTTGCAAATGGTTGAATTTTTTCCTACTTACTTGACATTTATCGTTATATTTTGGACACTTCACACAATATCTTTATAAATTATAGCCTATGTGTTATTCTGATCTAGAAGCTATATTATTGTAAAGTTTCATTAAAATCCATTCAGGTGTTTTTGTGTGAAAGAGTAACAAACATCCATTTATCCATACATCCAAAGTTTTGCGTTTATAATATTAGTAAGGATTGATGAAGTTTTGTATAATATTATGCATCATTTTACCTGCAGTAGTGATACATGTTTTAAAACCATTTGTTACACTTTGATATTGAACAGGATTTTTATTAAATTTAGGTGTTAAAAATATACATAGAAACTTAATCGTATGAACTCAAAAAAAAAAAAAAAAACGAATTTTCTATATGTAGCAATAATTTGATTAATAATTTCTTCAAGTGACAAGTCCAATCTTTTAAAAGATTCAATGTTTAAAAAGTGTTCATTAAGTATATTATTATAAAAATATTAAAAATTACAGCATAATTTGAGGCACTTTGTGTATGTAAACAATAATAAAATTCTTTTGTAATTCACAAATCTTTTTTACATCTTTATAAGCAAGTTTACAGAATGATAATTGAATTTCATCAAGCATTTTAATGTATTGTACTTGTCGCCCATCCGATAGAGTGGTTAGCGACGCTGAGTGCTGTGCCGTAGGGCCTGGGTTCGAATCCCGGAGAAGGCATGGATGTTTGTAAATGTATAGTGCCTTGTGGAGGCTTGGGGGTACTCTAAATAGCCGTTGAGCCGCAAGTCCTTTCATGAGGTTGGGGGAAGAGAGGTGGGAGGCCCCTGACCTCTCACAGGGTGTTCTCTCACAAAATTGGGGTGGAACCGAGCCAAATCGTACTGTCACTTGCATCGTGCTCAAAGCTACGGCTAACGACAGGCGTACAATCTAGCTCGATGCCATGATGAATTTCGTGAGCCTCGATCTGACTACGTCAGACAGGTGGCATAGTAACAACAACAACATATATTATACTTAGATTCATCAAATACCTCTGAAGGCAATCCATATTTAACTGCAGATTTTGTAACGAAATTATTTTTATCTTTATTAATTTGTTTTTTGACAGAATTGTTGTTATTAGAAGTAGTTAATCTAAAACTAGTACCTTTACTCATGTGATATCTTTTAAAATTTTGTCCTTGATTATATTTTAGCTGCCTGTGACTACATATTTATGATAACCATCAATAAAATCATGGTAGGTATGACATTTACAATTGTCTATGTTAAGAGAAGGTAAACTATTATTGTAATTAAAGATGAATTGGTCCTTTAATTATATGAAAATTCTTTTTCAACACTTACATTCCTAACAGGAAAAGCAACAAATGTTTATTAATTACCTTAGAAAACTCCATCAAAAGTTTTATTCATGAATTATAAAATGCAGTATTCTCTCTGTAGTAGATTTATTAATTTTTTCAATATTTATATTGAGTTTATGAACTAAAAAACAATCATTATTTAAGATTTCCTTTTACAATACAATTTCATTTTCATTAATACCAAACATGAAATATTTGATCTTTTCGAAATCATCAATAATTTTAATATTATCAATTAAAAATCTTTTATCTCTATTTTTCCTTTTAATTCTTTTGTGTGTGTGTGCTTCTAGATATCAATTAGAATTATTATCTAAATTGGGAACATTATAAAAAAAATTCTTTATTATTACTCTGGCATAATTCACAATGTGTTTTTAACAAAGTACATAATATTATGACCATATGGATATACTGTATTAAAACTCCTAATAAAGTGATTTTCCCACCATAATCTGAGCTTAGTATTTGGTATAATTTTAATAATTGACAAGTCAACATTTTTAAAATCATGCATGTGAAAGTGTTTGAGTTCAATTTTATTAGAATTGTTGGAATTACTGAAGTTTTTAACGTAATGCCTATGTTGATTAATCCTAATATTAATAATATTAGAGGTCTGTCCTATATATTTATAATGACAAACTTTACAATTTAAAAGGCAAATACAATTAAAAGTTTTGCACAGGTCAAATTTAGATTCACAATCATATCGATCATGGTTTAACATAGTGCAAGAGAAATTCTTCCAATGCTGCTTAGATTATGACTACCCTTTTATAACTTCTTAAGAACTTATATTCATTACAAATACATTAATCGTTTAGCTACTTCTGACTCCAAAACTACCACATAACAATAGGATCTTGCTGTGAAGATTAAATTACAACACTCTTCTCAGAGCTAAAATTTTTTCCTCACACATTTTGAACATCTTGCACATTTAAAAATTTCTACACTTTTGACAACCAACCAAATTATAGCAAACCAAATTTGATTATCATCTCTCTTGGCATCTATCTTTGCATGCTGGTTTAAGGGATGCGTTTATGTATAATTTAGCTTTTTAATTCAATGAAAGTAGCTTTCCATTAATTTCAAGCCTCTTTGCTCTCTTGAAAAAAAGCCTTGTGAGAATTTTTTTAAAATTCTTTTTTGAAGAAAACTTTTCTTAGGTAATTCTTTTTTTGTAGTTTCCTACTTTACGATATAAGGAGAATTTGTTGCAGAAAAGTAGTCGGTTTCTTTCTCATATTTTCCGTGAGTTTTTATATACTTTGAAATTTATTTACTTTATTTGGTTTTTCCTACCGAATTGCCAAGGGGGATGGTTGGAGCCTTCAAACAAATTTACCCCACTTATTCGGTCCTAAGTCTGAAATTGCTTTTTGTCGCGCTAGGTTCTTTTTTTTATATTTCTTTTATATATTCGATCTTCATGTTTTTCTTTTATATTTTTAATATGTTATTTCTTGTTATTTTCTTTGTTCTTATAATTTACTATTTATTGTTTTTGATATAATATATAAATTTCTTATATATATATGATTAAAAATGATACTTTATTTATTTTATTTAAATATAGTGTTTGTATATACATTTTTATATTATCAGGTCTAAATAAAACACGATTAATTGCTTTAACACAATTAATTGCTTTCTTAATTAACTAGTTTTTATAAAAACCCTTGGATAATTTCCAAGTTAGCTTTCACTTATGCCTTGTTAATCATATATTCGTCAGATATTCCACTGTGTTTTAGCTGTTTTCTATAACAGCTTTCATTGCTAATTCAGAATTAACCTAAGTGATAATTCTAATTCCGAGATTCGAAAAGCATAAAGGTCAAATGGAAATATACTGATTGATTTTATTTTATTAAAAATTTAGAATTAGAAACATGCGGATATCTTTTAAATACTTAATTATCAAATATAAACCCTTGATGAATATTGGGCTGATTTACATTGATCTTACAGTGATCTAAGAATGTATGGTAAAAAAATAAAATTATATTAAACTATTTCAGCGTTCTAAAAGTAAGAGTTAAAATCTTACACGTATTACATTTTCAATTGCTTAAAATAATTTAAGATTGTAGCTTAATTAATTGCAGAATTAAAAAAATGAGCAAAAATGTACAAATAGTGTTTGGATAAAGATATATTTAAGTTAAAAGTAAGAACGCGTGTAAGAGAGATTTTATTAAACCTTAATGAATATATTAATACACATAATGACCAGAAGATTCCTCACTCTGAATTACATCTTATATTTGTTGATATTTACACTTAAACACTTATTAAATATAATGATTAAAAATATTATTTAAAAAAAAAGACTAAGCAATAAAGCAGGAATTTGTATCCCTTAATATATTTAATGAGTTTAAAGACATATACTATACATCAATATAAATGTGTTTAATATTATCAGTTAAATTTGAAGCTTATTAAGTTTTGCATTTTTAAGCGAAAATGTTTTAATAAATAAGGAGTATGTAAAAAAGTCTATTTGATTACATTTAAAAGTAATAAAAGAATAAGCTTAGGAAAATAAAGTTTTCGAATGATACGATGGTAAGTACCAATTTTAAACTACATAAGTTAAATCAAAATAGATATATATTTAATTTTTCCTAAATTGTCGTCTGGCTGGATTATATTTATATCTAAATGTTTAAAAAGAAAAAAAAGTTGGAAAAATAGTTTTTTAAAAAAGTTTTAGGTAAATTCTGTGTTTTAACAATATAATATTTAGCCTCACATATATCGTTTTCAATTTAATTCTGTAGTTAATATACTTCACAAATTATATATATATATATTTAGACCTTCATTCATTAATATATTAAGCAAATATATTTCACAAATGTATACAACTTCATTAATTATTTCCACAATAGATATTTTTAAAATTGCAACTTTTAAAATGTATCGTAATTCTTAGGCATTAAAGAAACATCTGACAGAAAAGTATGTATATAATAGTTTCTCTTATAACTACACTGCATGATTTATCTTTTCTAAAACACATTTGAATTGCTATAAAAAACTATTTTTAAAATTAAAATTAAACATGCATTTTTATACTAAGCCAAATAAAAAGTTAAAAAAAATTGGAACATGTTTCTTTATTTTTATTTTTATTTCAATCTCTCAAGTATTAAACATAACTGCAGGAAATAAATATCTGCACGCAGCAGTACATAACGAAAAATTACCGACAAATTATGTTGAAAAATCTATGTTAAATATATGAATGGAAATTTTTTAAGATTTGAAATCAAAAACATTATCATGTACATTTAGTTTTAAATTAATACAGTGATTTTCACAATAAAACATTGTATTCAAACGTAATTTCAAATATTTTCATCATTTGAATGATTTTTAATTTTGACAGTTTTTTACTGTTCTATTTTCTGAACAGCTCGAAAACATTGACTCATAAAATATAACAAAATTCAAAAAGTGAAAAACTATTTCAAACTACGTATCTGTATCAGATACGTATCTTTGTATCTGTTTTACATAGAAAAAGCAAAACTGTTCCTATTTTGCATTTGGGTAAAAAGAGAGGAATAACTTTTCTGAAAAATGTGAAAATTATTTACCTGAGTGTTTATTCTTTTTACATATTTGTTAAATACAAAGACTCATTGATTAAGCAACAAAAGCTAGAAGCGGAGTGAATTACTAAACATTGGATTTTTTTTACAATACAGACTAGTCACTATTTCACTCATATCATGAGACACTTTTTTTCCATTATGTAATAGATTATGTAACATAAACAAAGCTTATTCGAAGAGATAGGCAATTTCGTTATTATTTGTTTCATTTCTGGTAACACACACACACACACACACACACACACACACACACACACACACACACACACACACACACACCACACACACACACACACACACACACACCACACACACACACACACACACACACACACACACAATGTGTATTATATTTTCCTCACAGAAACAAATTGGTTGACATGATATTATGTATACAAGTCAGTTAAACAATGCTGTTACTATGATACACACAAAGCGTCTATTACATGAATGTGGATATGAGTGGAACAAGAAACTGAGTGCGTGGAAAGGATAAACTTAGAAAAATGGGAAAAATATTAGAATTGATTTGAGATTTCTTTGATACTGTAAGGAACATCAATATACTTCTAAAACCTTTTAATAATTAGTTTTAAAATTTTTCCGTTTTCTAAAAAACCCTGTATTCTTTTAATGCAAAAAAAACTGTTTAAGGATTTGATTAACTAATCAATACAAATACACGAGCGCGCACACACAGATGCATGTTTATTTGTAGAACCCGAATTCTTGAGCCGCTGAATTCAAAACACTTGTAATAAACAATAATATTTAACTTAACAGCAAGCATATTGTCATTATTTTCATCTTCCATGTTTTATAGATAAAATGAGATTTCTATTGAGAATTTTACATTTCTGCCTTATATATTTTTAAGTGTCGAGATTCAAGGAATTTTTTTTTATTTTGTTGATCTTGTCTTTTGTAATGTATATAATCACGGTAATTATGCGGTGAAAAGCAATTAAATTCTAAGTGTGTTATGGAATTTTATAAAATGGTCGATTGAAAAAGACAATTTTTAGTCTCAAAATTCCCTTTAAAATACTTAAATAGTAGCTTCGACCAGGCTTTTAAATGCTATTAAATCTATATATAAACCTCTTATCATTTAGTAAGGTAAATGCTTTGAATATTTGCTAATTTGTTTCAATACTGTCTCAAAAGGGATTCGTCAAATTGTCGTGACATAAAACCTCCCCTAAGATTATGATCTCCTCGTCTACCGTTACTTGTTTCTGGACGTGTAGGCGGATTAACGAATTCAAGAGACATCATTACAAATCACTATATTTATTGATACCTCTTAATTAAGGCAGGTTACACACACACGATTCAAATTTAAGAATAATAAAAAACAGTGGAGTATGAGAGGGGTTACTATTAGCGGAACTACGGAATCAGAACTGAATCCACGAAAGATCAGCATGTACAATTACAGCTAACACACGTACACGTATTTACAATTTCTAAGTCACTAACCTGATTCTTATACTTAGGCAGGTCCGTCGTGGTGAAGGATGTATTCCGGGCTGGACGGCTAATGGCTAGGATCCGTACTCAACATTCCAATTTCAATCTTTAATTCTTCAGCTTAGCTCGTCGCGTCACTACTCATTAAATCAGTCAACAACTGCGTGTTGATTCGCCGATGCTTTAATTCAGTTTACTTCAAAAATCTATAACTCTTCACTTTACTACTCTCTTTCTCCTTCACCCCGTTAACTCGCGAAACCCGAACTTATATAATATCTCTCATTTGCATAAATCACGCTTTGGCTCCCGGTGGAGATTGGTTGAAATAAATAAAACTTGAAAGAATAATTGAGAAGATTAGTGAAGACCGTACAGATCCGTCACAAAATAACTAAAAATATTTCCCCTAATAATATGAAATGAGCGTAGGACAAAAATCGATGCTACCATCTCTACATTGTTCAATATTTAACCACTTATTTAACAGTGCTTTCTTTTTGTCATAAAAACATTTTCTATTTAGTTTCGTGACCAAAATTGAGATATGAGACTGAGTGCAAGAAAATAGGCATTGCTTCTACGATTCAATGTGGAATTTTGACTTTATTCCTCACATTTATCAGTCAAAAAGAGAGAGGGGGAAAACTCCATTAATGACGAATCTCTTATACGTTAAAAAATTAAACGAGGTAAACTATACTTAAAAAAACTGAAATCTATTCTACTCTTCAAATTTAATAATGATACTAATAAATATAAAGCAGTGAAGGCATCTAAAGGTGTTTGTTCTCTTTTTTGGGACATTTTATTTCTTAGAATTAGACTTTATGTATTCATGAACAGTATAGAAAACGTAGCCACTAATCTTTTTGTTTTGACCTCTTATCCAATAGTAATCATTGAGTTTATTTTTCTGACCCGGGCTATTGCCAATCATCTTTGAAAAACATAAGAGGAAAAATAAAAGAAAACACATTGAGGAGAAAAAAACCCTTCTAGACCACACCTTGAGATTAGGAAGAATGTGAATGAGGAATAAAAGAAGGTATCTAAAAGAGAAAAGGTGATAATTGAAAATGCTAGCATACATTTTTTAAAGCGCTCTGGATTAGCAAAATGAGGTATGTATCGTACTTTGGAAAATAAATGATCACTAAAACTAGTATTTATTACAACCTATATTTTAATGTAAAATAATTCTTTATGAAAATTTCCTTAAAAAAGATATTCCGCCAAAATTCCAAAAGCCCTTTCCTCTATGAGTTATGTAAGACAATTTGATCTAGAATGTAACAAACCATCTTTATTTTTTTATTCGTTTGCCCATGCTGATAAGGTGAATAATCCTCTTTTTTATAAGAACTATATATGATAACCTAGATCAGTCGTTCTTAAACTGGGGTCCCTAACACTTTTCGAGGGGTCCTCAAAGGTCTCTCGATTAAAATTAAGATTTCCCTCTTTTACAGACCGAAAGCCCTCGTGGAAAATTTGAAAGGTGTGCTATTCTAGACTAAATCACTATATTGCTAATTGTAGATGGGCGTGAACAGGATGGTCTCACATTAGTAGAATTGTTGATAGAAGAAATATAAATTTCCACAGATGGAGCTTTGAGAGAGAGAGAGAGAGAGAGAGGAGTCCGCTTACGAGAATACGTCACTTCCAAACTTTTGCGGTCACTTACAGGAAATTTTTCCCCAAGTACGCTCTGAAAAAAAAAGCTCTAAAATTTCTGAAGCTATTTCAATCTACTTATTTTTGTGAACGAATATTTTCAGCCTTCTTTATCTCAGAAATAAGTACACAAACCGTCTGGAAAGCGTAGAACCGTAGAAAAATTATAGTTTTCACAAAGTATAAAAGTTTTTATTTTTTGGAAGCTTAGCTTTACTAAAATTTTAAGCTTACATAATCAGCTTGGTTTGAAATATAATAGAACATGCTATTTAAATGAATGTTTGAGAATTTTTTTATAAACTGATGCAATTAAAAGAATTGCTCCTTTCATATAAATCGAAAAACAAAAGAGTTATATGAAAATTTAAGGTTTACATTGCTTTACAAAAGCTTTTATATATAAAGTAAAAATATCAAAAGTTTACTTATTTTCCAGAATATAACATTATAAGAAAGACAAAAGACTAAATAAATATATGCACAATAAGCATTTGACAATCAAGTAACCAATGTTATTCTTGATACTATATTCCGTTTTATTTCAATAACTTTCATCTTTATATCCTGCTTTGCAGAGAAAATATGATGTTTTTTTTAATTTAAAAAGAGAGAATTTTAACAAAATGTTTAGATTCTCTTAGATAAAACAATAAAGAAACTATAAGTATTATATTAAGTGAAAAAGTTAATTATGATATCGAACATGTCATTAAATCAAAAATTAAATAATTCTGAGAATTAAACATATATGCATAAGTTTTTAAAGCAGTTCATAATAATTGATAAGAAAAATCTCACAGTTTACAATGACTCAATAAAAAAGAGTAAATATTATTCTTTCAGCTGCAGAAGAGTTATTGGCATTGTACGCGATATTCAAAAATTTATAATTATCTTAATATACAAATCCTTTAAATTTATTTTGATTCTTCGTATTTATTTATCTTCTCAGATATAATACTTTGCAACTCCTTTAAAAACAAATACAACTTTGCTTTGTTTTTATTCTGTAGGTTGTTAATTTAAGTTTTATTATCTACACAAGTGCAGTTATCAAAATAATGTAAATACTTTAGATTTACAAAGAATCCTTGATTAGTGATATGTAGGGCTGCCTTTGGCATGTAATACATCTTGAATTCGCATAAGAATCGATTCTTACGAGTGTTGAATAGTATTTAGGGGATTACTGTACCATTCTTCATTGAGATATTGGGAAAGTTCTGAGAGAGATGGCGGCGGTGGATATCAATTTTGTATTGAAATCTCGGAAATAGATCATAACGGATGACTGGGCGGGCCAAGGGAGATGTTTAACTTCCTCCTCGTTTTTGTCAAACCATGATTGGACAAGTCCCGCTGCACGGATACGTGCATTATTATCCTGGACAATTCCATCTCCTCTTGGAAGCAAGGTTTGCATCCTAGGATGGACCTGGTCAGCTAATGTTTCACTATACTTCTCTCTAGTTATCCTTCCTTTCAGAGTTACGATTGGAGTAGCAGAAAGTCACGACAAAACGGCCTATATCATGAAAGATCCATCTCCATGCTTTGATAGATGGAAGGAGACAATCACGATCATGCGATTGTGAATATGTCCTCCAAACGTGCACCCGTTCTGTTGTAGGGAAAAGTGTAAAATACGATATTATATATATTCGTCTGACCGTATTATTTTCTTCCACTTATCAATCGACCAGGTTTTGCACGTGTGACACCGGTGAAGACGATGTTTGACATTAACGTATGTGACAAGTGGCTTGAGAATTGCTGCTCTGCCATAAATGCCCTGTTTATCAAGGTACCTTCTCACTATAATCATTGACACTGAAGAATACAGATGCTGATTGAGCTCTGTGGCCATTTTTGCTGCAGATGCTCACTTTGTAGATATTATAATCCGGTTCGATATCCGTCGGTTGCTTTCACTGAATTTCTCTTTTCATCCACTATTTTTCTTCGCCCAACTTATCTTGCCGCGCTGTGTATATGCTATCTTTATTTAAGATACCGTACCTCTAGAAACACCTAAAAGTTTGGAAGTTTCGTCCACACTTGAGCTAGCTAAATGGGCTCCTACAATTCGGCCTTTTTGAAAATCTGAGAGGTCCTACCTTTTTCACTTTTGAAAAAATCAAGATTTACAGAACTTCAACAAAGTTACCACATATTACAAGAATATATACATTTCTGTTTATAAAAAAACTGATACCTATCATTATATTTTAATGCTTAAGAAGCCTATTAAAAAAGTCACTTTTATTCACAGGTATTTTCATTATATTGATAGCCACCTGTATATAACGCTTGCATTACATTTACTATATTATGAAATAATAGCAAAATTAATAAATTTTATTAATTAAGTCAAAATTATTTTCTGATAGCAAAAATTATGAATTTTAATACTTAGAAACAATTAAATTTGCATAAACAAAAAATTAAATAAAGCTGATATGTGATAATTTTTTATAAGCATTATTACTAAGACTAGTTAATGTAATTTTTAAAATTATTCATGATAATTATTTTTACCCTAAGTCCTGTAAATTATTTCCTTTATTATACTATTTTGAAAAACATTCATTTAATTTTTTTTATTTGAAACATTCATTTTTTAAAGAAAAAGTATAATGTCCTGATATTTTCCACATTTCAGCACCTTTCTTTTTTCATCTTTTTGGATTTTTATCTGATCGTGGTCCTTACTTAACAGTGTATATCGAATTTCCGTTTCAATGTATATTTTTAAAAAAAATCTATCTACTTAGAAGAGCTTTCTTTTCAATATCGATCGTTAAATTTCAAGTAATCCATCCATGTCATATCTTGGTTATTTCCACCGGTTGCGCTTGAGATAAGTTTTAAGATAAAATAACACTTGCATTTTATAACTTAAAGTTTTTTTCCCCTCCTACACTTTCAAAGTCTTTTATTTTCTTTCAGACCATAATAATCTTTAAAACCTTGCAGGTGTTTTAAAAAACTGTAAGAGGAGAGAAAAGTTTCCATTATCATCTTTTCTTCTCACACTTTATCTCGGTATTTTCGAACAGCATTGTTAAACTAGCAAGAAAAAGCAATTACTTTCATAAGAGCTAACATAAAAACTTTATAAAGAAAAGAAGTTTGTGGTGAATTTAAATAAATGTAAAGTAGTTAAAAAGCAAAACACGTGAAAAACATATGATCAAGTAGCTTGACAAAGTTAGAGGAAAATACAACACAGTGAGACAAGTCATAATGAGAAATAAATTAAAGAAACAAAAGCAAATTCTTAAAAGTCGCATTTGTCGGCGAAAGAATTTAAGTTAGATGAACTTTTTAGCTGATAAGAGAAGGATTTCTGCATGGATGAAGAATCTGTTCTGCAGTTATATGAACAATTTTAAGAAGATATGCAATTTAAAAACTGATGCATGTAAAGTCCTCGAGCTGGTATGGTGTGGAAATTTAGAGAGTGGAATGCCGGATTAAGTGTCGTCTGCCTCACTTCGCAGTTGCTCAAAATTATGAGAGCGTCACCAATTGCTCTCGTGTTGTTTCGAAACATGGGGATTAATACACAATCGTTCAATCAATGTTAGTTGTTGCGAATGGACTACTATTTAACCCCTTAATGGTCGCATAATTTTGCTAAAAATTTGCTGCCCTAAAAGTGCTAATTTTTTTTTATTCAAGAAAATTATGAAAAATTAATTTACGTACAATGTATGCATTTATTATTAAATTTTGGGTAAATTTTTAGCTTGAAATACGAAAAATTAATTTTTTAAGAAAACTCAACATTTATGTTTATTATGATTAAATGTTGGTTTTCCGACCAAGTGAAAAAATTAAAAAACGCACCTTTTAAATATTAAGGGAGAATTTTATTACACTTATGCGCAATGTAAATACGCATTAGTAGTTTTTTCTTGAGATAAATTTCAAAGTATGAGATGCAAAGGCCAGCATCCCAGGTAAACAGTGCAGAACCATCATCACTGCTGTCAGATTCACTAACCCAACTTACTATCAGTTATTTCAGAATCCTTCTCAGGTCCATTTATTTACCTCCTGACTAACTGCATAATGTGTACAATATGAAAAAAATGTTTATATATTTTATCCCTGAATGCTACCTGCGTGTATTCACGAAAAGCGGAACTAAGTAACTGAGCTAAGTTTACAAAAATATATATGTTTGATTGTGTGAACATCTAGTTTAAAATAAAAAATAGGAATAACTATAACCACAGCCCGGAAATATCACGGGCACGAGGAATAGAGGAGGAGGAGGAGGGGGGGATTTCATCCAGTGATATTGTCAGCGAGAAGGAAGTAGTTAAAGATTTATTCCATTTTATTTAAATTATATGGTGAAGAACTTTGACGAACAGGATTGCCAAACATAAGTAATTACTTGTGTATGAGGTAGCGATAATTGTTAGAATCGAATGCTATTGGATTAGTTCTATTTATAAGCTTTTTTTTATAATTCTTAGTTCTAATTCTCTAGACCAGCTGAACTATCATTGCAGTTTTCTGTCAGTGATTACAACATTTTTTTCGTTTTGAATCGATTATCATTGGTATATTTATCTCCCTTCCAGGAGTAACCTTGTTAACCTAGTGTTTATGGTCCCGAACTCAGTCCGGAGTGCTATAAGTTATAGTTCTGGCGACACTGAAAACTTTCTGAGTAGAAGGATCCGATGCACGTTAAATATGTGGAGGTTCAATGTTTTTCTCTTAGCTCGCGTGACAGCTCAGTTGTCATCTTTGTCAATTGTCCGAGGTTGAAAATCACAAGGTTCCATCACCAATAGTCTTAGTGTTGCTTTGCAGTGCAACATTAAGATAACACTCATTTACAGTCAGGAAGTGACCGGGGATGTGAAATGGCAATCAAAATCGTTGAAAACTGGCGTGAGGTGTCTCAAATTTTGTATTCCACGTCTTTGCACAATTCTAGTCCCAATTTCTTCTTACGTTAAGCGCAGCTTTGTCATTGTCCCTATCAGAAGATGTTTTACTGACTTCACGCCTCCACCTACAATTTTTGAAAATGTTGGGAGAATGAAGTTCTCTTCTGTTTCCTCAATTGTGATGTATGCATTCGAAGTGTTGTCTGAAAAGTTAATTTACCTGTAGAATGTTTTCAATTACGAATATATTCTAACGAATTTGAGAGAATTGTTTGAGAACAGTTTTGATCATTTGACATGTCCATATTTAAAGTGCTTAGGGATTATCAATCAGTGCAGCTAATGTTAATTATGAGGAAAGCCCGAGGTAAATCAGTTCAAGTAATGAAACTCATGTGCACATAAATGTAAATTTTATTAAATATTTATTTTCTCTTTGTTTTTGTAAGTAACAAAACCGGCTATCTCACAAATTTAAACCTCTCACGCAGACTAGGGATTATTTGTGTATTCTTCAGTATCATATAATACCGGGAATGTATTATATAACACCAGCGGTAGACACTTGTGTTCTACCGCTGCCTACACAAATTGCAAAACCAAAAAGACCAGATATATCACAGTGAAATTTATTTGGCAGGTAACATGTTGTACAAAGGTCCAATGATTAAAATTACAGCTTCTTGTGACACGTGGATGGTGACAAAATCAGTAATTAGTGTAGCCGCCATTCTTGGCTATAACCACTGCCACAGGCCTCGGTATAGAATGAAAGACGATTTGGATGTATCTATGGGCACAATAGTTCATGCGCCTTCAAAAATTTGAAGCAATTAAATATAAAATGCTAATTTCGTTTGGAAAGTCACTTGGTTGATTTGAGTTAGTTGATGAAATGCGTAGTTAAGCATCACTTTTTGCATACCATATTGTACAATAAAGTTTGTGAAATACTTTGCTCATAAAATTTATGCCAACGTTAAAGAATGAAATAAATGTTGAATATGAAAGAGAATAAAAATATACGAGTGTTAAATCTAGTGATGTGGCAAGGAATATGGATAGAAAACTGTACTTTCCAATTTTAGAAATTTTTCTTTTTGAATTTTTTGGAACTAAATGCGTATTTACAGAGAATTCAAATATTGCAATGTACAATACAATGTTATTTTCTCCTTGTAATCTAGCTAATAATTTCATGTTATGAAGCATGGTAATATAGATTTATTGTATAGTTACTATTTAATTGCTCGTGGGGTAGAACGAACACACACACACACACACACACACACACACACACACACACACACACACACACACACACACACACACACCACACACACACACACACACACACACACACACACACACACACACACACACACACACACACACACACACACACACACACACTGATAAAACAAATAAAAGAGAAAAAAAGACAGTATTAAGAGTATAAGAATTAGTATGAAATGTAAAGAATATATCTTTCAGAACGGAGGTTTTATTTTTGAATTTGGCCAATTATGATAAGAATTTGAGACCATTTCTGATGATAAGAAAAAAGATAAAGGACCAGAACTATAATCTACTAATATATTATAAAATCTAAAGCTGAGACTGATTTAGGACAATGAAGATGATTTAAGCTTATTTTAAGGATCCCAACCTTCCAATTACAGCAAAATATACATAATAGTACGAAATAAATCACGAAAATCGAAACCACAAATTTAAATATCAGTTTTTTTTATTAAGAACTTTTATAATCCTCTGCACCACAAATAATCACACTGGGGCTTATATAGAAGTAAGCTTGAAGTACCCATCACCAAGGAAAGAAGTATTACAATACAAACAGCCATGCCTTCTCCGGGATTCGAATCCAGGCCCTAACGCACTGCAGTCAACGTCACTATCCACTGTACCGGATGGGCGACTAAATGTTAGTTAAACCTGAACATTTACCATATACACAGACATATAGTCAAATATAGCGAATCTGAAAACATATGTCTGTTAGAGAAAAAGAAATTTGTTATTAACTCAATGTTGCTGTCTACTAAATTATAAAATGCATGATTGTGTGCAAGGCAAAAAAAGAAATAGAACTCTTAATGTCGATACAGATTGAAATTTTAAAATAATATTATGAAAACCCTTTATATAAATGATGATTCATCAATGCTTCGAATACTTAATAAACCATGCATTGATAATTTATTAAAATTATATTTATTCTTTAAAAATAATTCTGAAATTGAAGCAATACAGTGATACTTACAGTCTTATCTTTTTATATCTTTACAGACATATATTATAAAAGTTTGAAAGCTTTTTGACTTTTTATAATGCGTTATTAAACTTCTATTTCGGAATTAAAAAATTCTGAGCATGATTGTTATAGTAAAAAAATTCATTGAGTTTTCAAAAAAAAAAAAAATAGCTTTTCGAATCAAATTTCAAATGTTCAGAATGTAAAAACTACTTTTGAGTTAAGTAATCTTTTTCAGGCCAGGAATGGGAGCAAACAATTGAAGTTAACAAAAAAGTTTTATAATTAAAATGTAAATTATATTCTCTCTGAAAATTCATCTTTATATTTTACGAGTTAATTTTTGAGTAAAAAAACACAGAGTACTTAATTATTTATTGTTATGTTTTGATATATTTTGAAGAAAACATAGTTTATCAGACATATGAGCAATGCACTATTTGCTGTGAAAAAGTGAGAGGCCTGTTCATATTTAACAAACGATAGAAAGCGAAAATGTTATTCATATATTATTGTAGAAAAGTTTTAAATAAAAATTTGATTTGTAATGTTTGAAATTTTTACTTCACACGCGCACATTTACTTTATTTGTTTTTTATTTTATGGATATTAGAGCTGAGCTAATATAGCTTTCATCGTTTTTTTTCTTTTGGTGGAAGGATTAAACTTAATATTTCAACATTCATAAAGAAAACATTCATTTTTGCGGTTTTTTCAAAAACTATTCATTAACCCCAGGATACTTATTTTGAGCGTGTTCTTCCTTTAAGAGGAAAAATACATGATATAGAATTATTCTATTTCCTCATTTAAATATTCAAGGAAGAACAGGGAAAAACGTAAGCTAAAAAATACACAATCCCGTGTTCAACTAAAGTGAAATATTTACTATGATGGAAATTACATCATTGTCTTAGTAAAGAAGAAGAAGAAAGTTTAAGCCACTTACATGTAAGTTATTATGATATTCTTTTACTAAGAATCGCCAATAAATCTTTAAAAAGTTCAAAGTCTAATCCTTTTTATAAGGAATAATCTTTAATCACTTTAATCTTTTAAAACTATATGAAAAGAAACATGTTATGTAATATAAGATTAGAGATTTAGATAATTTATAGAAAAATAAGGTAACATACATTATAATTTTAAGTAAATGTTTACTCATATATATACCTTTTAGGTTGCGGAAAATCATGGAAAATGATATAAGAGACGAGTAATTCAAATACTGCGCTTTGAGAGAGGGTGGTTTCAGTTTTTGCTCGTTTTTTTAAAGGCTTTTTTTCGAGTCGTTTCCAAACATCGCTTTAAACGCAATGAGTATAAAAATATTTGTTCTTGAAAAATAATTTTTATGTTAAATCAATACAGTGTGATATATATTATATTTTTACAGACACATACATTTGCAATCTTTTTTAAATCTGCCAATCTCTTAAGAAGAGGAAAAGTTTTCAACGGCCACCTTTTTGAAAATCCTGCAGAGTAGGTTATGGGGAATGGGATGTTTCTCTAAATTATAAGTCTCAACAATTTTAAGTAATATTTTTTCTATAGAATTATGCTTAGTTTAAATTAGTAATTTTAAAACAGAAGAAATTTGCATTACTTTTGTAAAAATTAGTAAAACTAATGCCAAAAAAAGAGCCTTAAATGGTTTGCTGCGCATTTAAACAGTCGGTATTATTAATTAGGTAATGAGAAGAGAATAGCAAAAGAAAATTATTTTAAAAGAGTAATATCAATTAAACAGTGAAATATGTCAGAGGAATTGATTGTGTTTGATAGAGTTCAGGGGCAGTTTCGGAAAGTTCCAGTAAACGCTTTTGGACAAATGAAGGATCAAGTCCCCCTCTTTCTCTGATTTGAAATACTGATTACGGGAATTTCTCCAATTACGGGGAACTGAATTGACAATACTACTTTATATTAATTGACATCTTTCGCGACAGCATAATACAGGGTGATTCATAAAGAAGTATACACTTTTCAGCTTCTGTAACACAATAACAATCAAAGACGCGCACCACTTCAGCAAATCGTAAGGCACTCATAAAGTTTGATGTCTCTGGCGTAAGTGCATCTGCAGTGGAAAAGTCTTTTTCTGTTCTCGAATTCAGTAAACTATCACGGGAATCACTTTTTTGGATATGGTCACTCTTTAGCTGTTGTCACAGATGCAGGATGACATTAGCGACTCTTGATTCTCCAATCGGATGATGAACCCCCCTCTCCACGGTTGGCCGACGTGCGACATTATCTCGATGAACATCTCCCTCATTGATAGATTGGACGAGTTGCGGACTACAGCAGACCTCTTAACCAATAGCTAACTAGAAGTCCTGATTTAACACTTTGGGATTTCTTCCTGTGGGAGTACGCAAAGGATAAGGTATTCATCTCTCTCTTTCCTATCAGTCTAGACAGGAATCATTAGCAACAAGAACCGTATAAGCTTAAAAAGATTTTTACCTTAAAAGTAATGAAAAATATTATCAGTATCAAGTAACTTTTGCAACTAAAGAAATAGCATTTATATCAGATCGCAATTATTTAAATTATTTTATTATATTTTTTCACTAATATAAATCATTAAAATAATATGCATGAACTCAAAATAAAAAAGTGTAAAATTACGTATCTTTCTGTACCAACAACTTTCTTTTTAATCTTTCACGGTTATTAACTTTTTTACTGCGTTTACTAAAACAAAATATTTTTCATATACCAGTAAACATTGTTGTATATTTTCAAAATATTCGAGAATATTTTCTGCTTTTATAACTAGTTTCCAAAGCACATTTTCTTCAATATCGATATTCAAATTCAAGTAATCTGTCTACGTCATATTTCGATTATTTCAACCGGTTGCACTCGAGAAAGGTCTTAAGATAAAACACCACCTGCACAAACTCCATTTCTTTGCAATATTTTCACAGCTTTGGCTTTTTCTTCTGACGACGAAAATCCTGCACACTTTGCGCAAAATTTGCAAAATTATAGGAGGGAAATGTTTTCTTTATAGCTTTTTTCTCGCAGCTTTTGTCCGAATCTTATCGAAAAGTGGCAATGAAATATCGGCATAAGTAATTACTTTTATAAGAGCTATCAGAAAGCCTTTATCGATGGGAAAAGTTTATGTTAAACTTCAATTACTGAGAGTTGTTATGGGAGAAAAGATATGGGAAACATCTGGCAACAGCTCGGTAAAATATTTGAAAGATTTCATCTTGAAGAAAATTTTTGGGGCAAATTGAGAATTTGTATTATTATCCAGAACGGTGAACCACACACAAAAAAAGGCTTATATATTTAAATAATATTTTTTTTCCGTTTAACAGGCATTCTTTTTGCTTCAAATGTGACTTTAAAATCTACCACACATTTAACATATAGGCTTTTATTCAGAGATTCGTTTTTAGTACTCTATGAATAATTTTTTCATGTAGTTTTTGTACACTATATAATTTCTTAGGTTGGTTATTTATTATTTATGCGAATAAATAATAAATAACCAATAACCATATAACCATATAAATAATAACCCCAATAACCAATAACAAAATAACCATAAATAATAAATTTATTGCGAATAAAATGGTTTATTCGCAATAAATTTATTTTAATAAAACTGATTGTTAGTATATGTGGGTTATACTTAGCCCCAAAGTTTATGTACTCGTTAACAGTTAATTTGTAGGATATATATTATGAATTAAATAAATTTTAGAAAGTTATATATTTATTAAATGCGTAAAATTTTTAATGAATTTGGAAGTTTTTACATAGCAAAACTATAAGATTTTCTCCGATATAAACATGTGTAGTGGAAAATGAAGTCGTAAAAGTTTTTAAAAAACGATCGGAGACATTCACTGAAAATAAGCTCAAAATTATTCGAGGCATTTATTAGTTTTAAAACTTATCTTCGAATGCATATATGTAAGCTAAACACAATAGAAAATACAGAATAATATTTACATTAAAAGTCTTGAAATTCAGCTGTCATGCTATTTGCTCTAAACCGGGATCCTCAAGTTAGTCCCTTACAAGCCCAAGTAGGCTACATCGCTTATTATTATTATACATCCGTGAGTGAATGAGTGATTGAATATTAAGATTGTATTGTTCAGCTGCTTGAGGGCTTTTGGCGACGGGTTTCGTAACTTAACGCCTGAGCTTTCACCCTCTCTCCTAACTACCATATTACTCCAACGTAAGGGCGTTTGAGCTATTGATAAATTTAACATGCATCGCTCCCCTACACGGTGGGTTCATTCATCAGATTGAATTCATTATTAGAAGTGACATATGGGAGAATATATCGATCAAGGATCTCGTCTCGAGTAGCTCGATCTCACAACAGTAAGAGTCCATTCATAGAGAATATGTAGATAAATGTGACCACAGAGAGAGATCTCTGTCCAAAACATGATTTCTTTCCCTTTACAACTGTGTCTTTCAACATTTTAAAATTGGTTGCACCATGTGGTGCTTTCTCTAGATTAGCAAAACCTCTCTTCAGCGTGAACTGTAAAGAGTACAGAAACTCATTGTTGATCCACGACACATGTTCCCAAAAGAGGCCCATTTCTGCCATCGGTTCAAGTGACAAGTCCAACTAGTCGCATTGCTTAATGTTTAGCGCTGTGCAGAGGTCTTCTCAGCGTAGTAATGGAGAAGTCCTTTTTCTGATGTGACATAATAATATGCAATCAGCTGAGATATGATAGTGCTTTTCTTCCTTTGAACAGAAATAGCTATACAATATACTCCCAAAAGTTTTATATCTAGTGATTGACTTTGAACATATCTTCCAGACACACGATTTTCAGATTTAAACTAAATCTACTGTCGTCGTTCCCTCTGAAAGCCCCATCGAGACTTCTAGCAACATCAGCTTGATGTTGCCCTCTTACAATCCATCTAAAAGCCTGTCATCTTAACGAGGCCTGTCACCTTAACGGGTAACTACTCGAAGGCATTTTGAGAGTTTCCTGGATATAGTAAGTGAAATTACAAATCACTACTGAAGTACAGCAATCACGTACAAAATATACGCACAGAGTTGCGAAAGTTTGAATTTTGCAAATTTTTCTTTAACTCTTGTAACGGGTCTATCCTCGATTCTACAAATAAACCTCTTGGGTAAAATTAATCTTTTTAATTGTGATTTCCGCTGAAAACCTCTCTCAGTGGAGAAGACGGGATTTATACAAATTAGAATTTATATTTAAGGGTTTTAAGTAGCGATGTTGTTTGAAAGTGGATATAGAAGTGGAAATAAGATAACGACCGGAGGTCACTTAGTTAATCAAGTTAAAAGATATCAAAAGATAATTCAAGCATTGGATTCAATAGCACTCCCATATTAAGATAAGTGTGATTATTTCTATGATAATTAGATTAAAAGTGATTGCTCCTCGGGTTTAATGTTTTAAGTGCATTTTCTTCCTTACGTTGTCTAGGGCTATTAAGTTAAATAGACGATAAAATTGTGCTTGAATTACTATGGCTGATCTATATTCGAACTCACAAACACCAGCATCCACCAGGACGTTACACTCTTGCATAAGTGTTAATTTCTTTAAAATAAAAATAATGGTTAACACTTTCTTTATACGTTTACTTAATGCTTATGACTGTTATTTACATAAATTATGAATATTATTTCTACTACTCCTTTTTTATGCCAAGCGTTTAAAATAGGTTGTATCTTAACTTTTGGAGGCGAGTGTGGTAGAGAAATTCCAATGACATAAAGAGCTACATTAAATCCTGGATTTCAGATGTTGCCTTAAAAGGAATTTCAAACTATCTCATGATTACATCTGAAAATAAGTTTCTCCCTTCTAATAATACATGTAAATTCTTTTTTAATTAAATTATACTTTTTGAAAATAGAAGAAAAAATTATTAATTTATATTTATTTTCATGTAAATAAGACAGATAGGTCATTAAAAATGAATGCCTCAATTGAGTTAGGATTTCTTTGGATTAATACAAATGAAAATTAAACTAATATAAACATTTAATCACATAACAAAAACTTAATCTATTTATTTTTATTTGATATTTTTGAAGATCTTAAAAAGTTAAATATGTGATCTAAATATTATAAAAGCTCATTAACATTGTTTGTTATCAGTTCCAATTTTTCTTTTATAAAATTTAGTAACAAACCTTATTTTGATTTCTCAAGCAATAAAAGTTTCTATTGCTGCTTATTTATCGCATTCTCCTTTTATGAATAGAAAAAAAATCCACTTCTGTCAGAACAAAGAAAAAATATGTTATAAGTAAAAGCCTTTCTAAAACTGAAAGAATTGTTGCTTGAAATAAAGATAATTACGTGCATGAGATCGAGCATACACAAATCCTTAGTTTTATTACACAGATTGTTGTCTAATTGTAGGACAAATGTTCTCTCAAAGCAAAATTTCTCAAATGAAAAACGGATTAATTTTGTTTCATAGGCAAACGCACAATTTGTAAGCGAACAAATAATTAGTTTAAAAAAAATGACAAGAAAAACTATTTTAAATGATTTCTTTCCGAGAAAAATATTCCAATTAACATTTGTTTAATTCTTAGAAACGAAAAAAAAACATTCCATTATTAGCAACACTTTGTCTTTTTCTCTTGAAAGGGAAGATCAATTTGTTCTCAGTTTGTCATATCCTGGGATAAGAGAGTCGAGGTTTTAATATTTAAATTAAATTTTTTATTTATTTAAAATACGCTAAAATTTTATTGAAGTTAAATTAATGAAGTTTTAAAAAGGGGATCATATCAACATTGTCTAGATAAGTTTTAATTTTTGTAGATTTGGTGCAAAAGTGATAAATTTAATATATTGATTTATTGTATACTATTTAACTAGTAATTAAAGATAGATTTCATATAGAATTTAGTTTTAAGGAATTATGTAAACAGCTTACATCTGTGATAATTATTCTATGGGAGATATTTATTTAAAGAAAAAAATGAACTGTAATTCATTATTTACAAAATGCGAAATTGTTAATTTTATCATCAATCTTTTAAATAAATGCACTCACAAATATACTGAAATATAATGCCAATGAAATTCCAAATAACACGAAATTAATGTAGTTAAATTAAAATACAGATCGCATCGCAAGCGTTTTGAATGATTTTATCTATCAATTTTTGTAAATTTACTTTTGGAATGCATTCGTCGGTATTAGAAATTATGATTTTACTAAGAATGGAATCAATGAAAATTGATTTGGGGATTACATGCATTTTATGAGCATTCATAGTCCATCATAGTCAGAAGGTATCATCAAACTTTCATACATTATATTATATATTCACATGACCGTTTTATGTGCTCTTTTATCATAATATTTCATAATTGAAAAAAAAATGGAGAATACAATTATTTTTGGATAAACATTTTTTGGATTTCAAGAGATCTCGATTGAATTTATACTCCTCTTACTGAGAAAAAATTCTATTATTAAATTGTAGTTTTATACAAAACGGAAAAAATGTGCATTAGTTAGATGGAAATAACTTCAGAAACAAAATGAAATTGTCCCCAGAAATAGTTAGGGTGATTCTAAATATATAAATACATTTAAAAATCATTTTAAATTTTATTTAAATAAAATTATAAATTTTAATAAATTTTACAAAATTTTTATTTAAATATGTTTAAAATTTTGAGTGCACTAATTTTATCGTACAAGGGCCAACCATTGGCAAGCCGCGCCAAAACTATAAATGGTGCAATATGTAAAAAAAATGTAAACAATACGCATATTTAGAGCACAATTAAAATCATTAAATATATGCATGTATTAAATCCATGTTTGCATAGCTAATTCAATAATTGAGTAGATTAATTAAAAAAAAAACTAAATATTTCTCTTTAAAACGAGAAAAGGAATTAGAAACAGGAAAAGAAAACGTGAAATCGAATCAGAAATTCCATACATTTTTCAAACCAAATCACTTCCTTCGAATAAAACATGTTTCTGGTTAAACTAGGTGTGTACTCAGTTTTTTTCGAAAGCGAAAAAAATTGACATTTATATGGAGGGAAATATTAAGGTTCTCAGGACCCTTAACATATATCTGTGCACTCGAAAAAAATATCCTTCTTGAAACCAATGTAACTTAGCAATAAAGCAAAACAATCATTTGAAATTTTTATCACATGATAATCACATATATTTACATTCGTTCTCAAATTTCCGGAGAATTTGAGAAAAATTTTTAAAATTTATAAGGAAATAAAAATTGGACAATTTTTCAAAAACTTGAAAATTAGTATTTTGCAGCGCGCAAAATTCTAAAGTACAAAATTGATCAAAATTTACAAAATTAAATTTACTTGGTATAAAAATGTTCACTTTCAAAGTTATACAAACTTTTAAAAAATTTAGAGAAAAAAAAATATTTTTTAAATACAATTACAACGAAAATTTTAAAATTTTAAGAAAAAATAAATTAAAATTCAAATAAAAAAATTTATTAATTTTTTTTTTGAAAATTGAAGTATAAGTTATGAAGAGCCATATTTTGAACACGTGTATGAAATTTCAAATCGATCTCATGAATAGTTTCTGAGAATTTCTGCGCGCAAGCTAAAATTTGTTGTTTTGAGAAAAATGAAGTTAAAGATACGAAAGAGATAGGGATTTTGTTTAAATTTCTCTAGTTATTTCTCAATAACTTCGGAACTTTTACAGTATCAACAACATTTTGGTATCAAAATACTCAGAAATGTTGAGGCTTTAACATATATTTTTTTCAAAAAATTGAAAAATTTGCAATTTAAGAGTCCTTAGTCCTCTTAAGTCATGAACAAATAGAGAAGTTAACATTGCAGAGTTTGTTATTGGTAAGAAGATGACTCATAAAAACAAATAACCATGCCAAATAATAAAACCTTCAGAAACAAAATTGAAGGTGTTTAAACAGAATAGCAAGAAATAAAATTGCAAATTTTACGAAGAAATTTTAGTACCACTCCAAGTGGTTTCATACGAACCGGTCAATAAGACTCAAGAGCCAGCAAGATCATATATATATATACTCTATAACAAAAAAAAAACGACGTGCCAAGAACGAGCAGTTCGATAGAGACAAAAATTGGCCTGTAGAAAGATTACGTAAAGAATAAAAAATGATTAAAATTTCAGAGAAATTGAATGATTTATTTCAGAGTTACATAGTTATAAATTAACGAGCTCAAAAATGTGTTGACTCACCTATAGTCTGGATGCAAGCTGCCACATGATGTGGCATAAAGTAATAAAGTACCCTGATCATCACCTGCGGCATTTCTTGACAAATTTGCTCCAATTGTCGGCCCAGATTATCAACATTCCCTGGGAGATGCAATCGCCTTCCCATCATATCCCAGACATGCTCAATTTGACAAAGATCGGGAGATCTGGCTGGCGAAAGAGTATTTGACATGCTGTAAGACCGTTCATGGCAGAACGCGCTGTATGTGGTCTGGCTTTATCTTGCTGAATAATAAGGCCAGGCTACTGCAAAAAGAACGGTAGCAAAATAGTCCTCAGAATGTCGTCGACGTACTGCCGTGCTGTAAGTGTGCCTCTAATGACGACCAAAGGTATTTTTGGCTGTCAAAAGGAATGTCACCCTAGACCTTAACTCCTGGTTGAGGGCCTGGGTGGCAATTAATAGTGAAAGCAGGATCGGCACGCTGCCTTGGGCGTCTCCAGACGCGTTTTGGATGATCGTCAAGACACAGTTGGAATCGAGATTCGTAGCTAAACACTATACATCCCCAGTCATTATGTGATTCCAACCTGATCGAGTTTTTAATCTGGCTCGGCAGTGTACAGGTGTGAGTGGGAGGTGGTGTAGAAGTAAGTATGCGCTAACATTTTTCTCTATCAGCCGTCTGTGAATGGCCATAGTGGACACGCATGCGCGTGTTGCATGTCTGATGGTTGATAACGATTAATCAGGCGCCTTGACAGCTGATCTGACAATTAATCTGTCCTCCCTATCTGCTGTGGTCCTAAGTCGACCACTACCATCCTTTCCCTGAAATCTGCCAATGTCCACCCATTCTTGCAGGCATCTTATAATGACCTTATCTCTTCGACCCATATGACGAGGGATCCTGCGATTTGCCCAACTTTCCTCTTTCAGTCCAAAGATACGGCCTCTTTCAAATTCTGTTTGTTGCTCGTAATGAGCTCGATTCCGTCAGTGAGGCATTTTTTTCAGTCGTTGAAAGGTATCCTAATTTCATTGCAAAAAAATTTGGTCCCTCAGATTAAGAATCAATTCTTAAAGACGCCTGCTGAGTGTGCAGTTACGATGTGCTGTAGCTCCCGCTATTCATTCATTGGACGCCAAATTTTAAACAGTTTCATGTTCGGTACAAATGTCTTTGCATACGAAATTTCTTTATAATGGGCCACTCCTTCTTGGTGCGTCATTTTTTGTTATATATATATATATATATATCAGGATGTTTAATTTCAAAGATAGGATTGCTAGTACTGTCAAAATCTTCCTGTCTCCACAAAACCACTAAATATTATTAGAATACATGTACAATTAAAATTGCAGTAGTTGTAAGTCACAATAAACAGCAATAGCAAGCAACATTTAGGCTTATATTATTATAAATGGTATCGCCAGTAATAATTCAGTAAATTGTCTGAGTACTAGTTTTTGACTCAATCGAAATGCAGAGAGGAAATCAAAATATTTACAGCAACATATTTAAAAAAAACCTAAGATATCTATCAATCTATTTATATGTATCTGCATGTTTCTGCCTCTCTGTTCATATATATATATATATATATATGTATGTATGTATGCGATGATTTTAAAAGGAGGAAAAAGGTTCACGTATTTCATATTTGGAGATATTGAGGTTTGCTCAATAATTTGAACTTTCTTTTCATTATAAGCATGCAAACAAAATCTAATACAATATACACTGAGTAGGGATTGCAATATTGGACGAAAAGTTCAATACCTGTATTCGGTATTTCTTAGAACTTAACACCGGGATACCGGTTTTAATACCGATATTAGAAATTTTACAAAAAAAAAAAAAAAAAGGTGTTTTTTCTTAGTTTTATTTGGCAGTTTTAATAGAGAGTGTAAATTTCACAAGAAATAATTTGTAACTTATAAATTATAACAGTGTAACCCTTTAACGTTCATTTGTTTCACACCGAAACCACACATTAAACATTTAAAAAAAATAAAATTACAATTATTTTATCTCAATAAGGAATTGTTTTAAAATTTTGTTCTTTTTTCCTAGCAATGGACAATAAAATTGCGGCTATATTTAACGATTGAGACCTACTAAACAGAAAAATATTGATGTTTCTTAAAATTTGGTAAATTCCATTAGCTTTAAATATATTTAAAACGTACTTATTTTAAGTGGACCTTCAGACGAAACATCTCTTCAAGATCCTTCACTGATTTCAATTTTTTCATATTATTTTCTATCAGTTTTATTGAAACAATTTGTACCAAACAAATATATATGATACGCAAAAAGGCAGTGCATTCACTCCTGTTACTGTGCAAGATATAATATGTTTTTTAACTATAGCTATAGTGATGGGGATAAAACGATTGCTCAATTAGGGAGATATTTGGTCAACAAACGAAATTTTACATGATGCGTTTGTTTCAAGATTGATGCCAGTCAGAAAATTCATTTAGATTTTAGGAAAGGGGGGGGGCATAGTCAAAAATCTCCCAACTCGTATCATATCTCAAGACAACACTAATTGATTTTGTCAATTTTGTTGACAAAAAACACTCAAAAATAAGTTATTGAATAATAATTAGTATTAATTAATAAAATAAATTTTTAATTATAAGTACTTAATTAAATTTCACCTTATTATGCATAGGATTATCATCAACCGAAAAAAAACTCAAAGACTTTGGGGTGGAGGTCCGGACCCCTAGGACACGAATTGTGTGCACATTATATATTTTTAAATATTTTCTGTTTATAATTATCGATGGAAAATTTATATATACTAGCAATTTTTTTATGAAGAAATATAAATTATTTTCAGTATGTATTGTAAAATAAATGTAACTTTAGGATTAAAATTTGTATTAAAATTTTAAAAAAAGCAGAAAATTTTTTTAAAAAAGTAATTAAAAACTTTAAATTTTTTTTCTATAATTAATATCGTTAAAATATAAAAGTTTTATGGTCATAAAATATCAGATTTTTTTTCTGAATAATCTTTTGGATTAGTTAGTTTGAATAGGAAAAAGGGTTCTGGATAGGAAACTGTTCACTGGTTTCACTATGAAACCATAAACTTCTCGAATTTGAAAAATGCTAATTTTTTTCTTTGTATATTTATGATCATCATCATGTTTAATAGACATTTTTGAAATTATTTTGTGAATTTTTCAAAAAGAATATGTAGTGACTTTTAAAGGGATATAAAGAATTACAAAAAAAATAAACAAAGGAACATCTTATTTATATAAATCACAAAAAAGTGCAAATATCACTATTCAGACTATAGTACTATTACAAATTATTAAAATGTTCTTAATGTTTCAAAAGTTAAGTTAAATGTGTTCTTAAAAAAACATCATGCATCAGTTGTACTGTCATTAAGCCTAGAACATAATTTTGTGCAAAAATTACCAGCTGTCGAAAACGCTCTTTCGGCATCTACCCTAGTTGGTGGTACTGTTAACAATGCGCGATATACTTTTTCCAAGTATTTACCTCTAAATCCGTCATCTAAAAATAAATCAATTTCTTGTCGAAGGATTTTGGATTTTGCTGAGTTCTGTATTGTATTTTGGTTAGTTGAATTTTTTTTAGAATTGACCAATTCTAATTTTTGTTTAAGAAACAATTCCTTTTCCCTATTGGCATTAGTATCAACATCATCTTCGACAATTATACCGAATTCTTCTGAATGTAAATTGGTTTCTGGCTAAAATATTTTAAGAAAGTTTACAATAAACTTGATCAAATTGGATTTGGTTAGTCTCTTTTCTTCTTAACCTTAGAAAATTTTTTACATTGTGACATCATATTCTTTTTATCATATAAATAATGAAACAAACCACAGTATTATCAACTGATTTTTTTTTATGTTCTTTAAAGTTATTTTTATTAAAAATTATGGGTTATTATGTATGAGTATATATATATATATATATATAATGAATCTGAAAAACATTTTGAATCCTAAAGTATGATACAGTGTGAATAACAAACTCACCAGTTTGAAAATATCGAAATATTACGCATTTTCTTCACAAGTACAACCTTGTTTTCTCAGATGCGAATATCAGACTACGAATCTTGTGCAAGTGCAGTATCACTCTGAGCTGTAATTGGACAGTTTTGGTCTTGGATGTGATTCAGGTATTTTATGACTTCTCTTGATTGTACGATGCAATTTTGTATTCACAGTCTAATTTCGCCAGTTAGGGAGCCATTTTAGTAACAAGTGTTGATGGATGAAGGAAGGCAGATGAGCTTGGATATATTATTCCTCTTTCAACGAGAACTTAGGAACAGTGTATTTAGTTCTTTTTGTCAGAGAAATGATTTATATATGTCTATATTTTTAATTTAAGTTTAATAGTCTTTTATCCTGTTGTATCTGGCAATGAAAAAAATCAGATGATAGATTTAATGAGTGGCTTAGAACTGTAGAACCATCTAGAGAAAATAAAAATAAGAACAACGAAAGGAGCGGAATAAAGACGTTTAATATCTTTACCGACTGAAATGGATGTAAAAGTATTTCATTTATAATATATTTTAGTCATGGTGCAATAATTAACACAAAGACATATAAGATGTTGCTATGTTGGCGATCCCTGAATATATAAGAGACAATTTAAAACGTTTCTAGTAAATATCGAAAAACGAGTATTTAAACTTGTGAATACCGGTATTTCGAAACTGTACAAATTGCTCAAAATATCGGTATTCGGTATCTCGGTATACCGGTATTGTAATCCCTTACTATGATGTTTTCAAATCATACAGCTGAAAAGTAGGCCTCTTTTTGTAAATAGGATGACTGCGTTCTTATGCACACGTGCATTCCTAAATATTGAGAGGTTCTGTCATCATCCCGGCAATCTTTGACACATTGAGAAACTTCACCCGCCCTCGAACTGGACGTAACTCGAGGATATAGGGGGAACACCCCTCCATCCGAAGAGCCTGACAAGGGACAGTGGATGTCCGTTGGAAAACTTCGAGCAGGATGAATGTAATCTCCTCTCTGACAAACAACAGAATTTGGACTCTAATTAACTAATCAATTTTTTTAATAACTTTAATGAATTACTGTAATTAATACCTGGGACGTAAATAAACTAAATATTTAAATACATAAAACTACCGTTATTTTTCTCTATCGTCACAATACTTCATTATTTTATTTAAAAATAAAACCTATGTCAAATTGGAAAAATTTGATAAGGAAAAAAAATGGTCATTCACTTGGATTGTCAATAATAAGAAATTAAAAGCTAAGCACCACTACTTACTCTGCTTCTAAATTTTGCAAAATAACCTTTTCGATTTATTTATAATACGAAATTGACGAAACAAAATATTCTCTTTCGCCTTTAGAATCACAGATTCGCAGTGTCTGCTTGATAGTTCTTTTTATCCTGTTTGAATGGCACTTTTTCGATTCTAGTGGAATTTTATTTTACGCGATGTGAGTGTGTGTAAAAGGCTGTCCCAATTGTCTGAAGTACTCTCAAAAGAGAAAATAAAAATGGTTCCATTGCACAACTGGAATGCAGCTTCTAAACGAAATAAAAGTGCTGAATGCTTAAAGAGAAATCCTGCAGTAAAAAATCAAATCGAAGCCATCTACTTCCAAATCCATCATTTGCAAAAGCAAAATTGGAAAGGTAAATAAGTTTAAACTTAAAATTCTAGTTTAAATTTTGAGAATATACTTTCCTCTAATTTATCTGTTTTGAAAATAATCTCGAAGTTAAAAAATATCTTAAAATCGTAAGTAAAGAAATTTACGTAATGTCATTCTATAATAAGTACGGTGGGAAAAAAGGGGAAAAGATAATGTATTAGTTCTCAATGATTTTGTGCATACTTAAAGACCTGAAAGAAGTAATATATTATATTTGTTAGGAATTATCTGAATTTTTCTTTAAATTTATCTTACAAAATGTTTGTGTTGAATAAGAAGCTTAACGTACTTTTTGCAGGCGATCTTAGTCTTCAAATAAAAATGGTATTTACAAAATAAGGTTGGGTCCAAAGGTTTTTAAATGATATTGCCATCACTATACGTATAAATTAACTCAGTCACCTTTGAAAAAATTAAGCAGCTTCAGAATGTATAACGCATCTTCTTTTGATACTTTATGGTTTTGTTATCAGCCTTTATAGTTGCGCTAGACAAGATATCGTAATCGGGAATGTAGCTGGTGTTGTGGAGTCCTTTTCCTAGTGAAGATACCCCGGGTTACATAGGCTGATAAACAATAAATTTCATGAGGTCCAAGGTTTTTGTGTTAGCGTGGTGGTAAGTTTGAAGAAGAGGTGCCAGACCAGGCATCATCTTCGTCATTTTACCATAGTTCAAAAGTATAAGTTCTATCGCCAAGATCCCTAGTGTTGTTTCACGTAAATTAAAAATATATCAAATCAAGTGCCCCAGTAAAACATGATCAAACTTCACTTCAAGGAATCTTTAATCCACACGTTTGGTTAATCTGTGTTTTCATTGGATGAACTACGCAAAATAAGGGATGTTTGTAGAATAGAGTAATTTCAACTATAAATACTTTCATTTGTTATTTTATAATATTGGGTGGGTGAATGAGTGTGTGTGAATATTACCAGCGCACACTATTCAGCTAATCAAGGGTTTTTGGCGATGGACCTCGTAATTTTGAACCGTTGTCAAATGACGAGGACAACACATAGCTGGTATGCCCACTCTTATGAATTCCATTCCAAAACCAACGGGAGGGCGACTGATCCTCGACATGTTTAAGTGCATCAGCATGGCTGATCTTCAGTGGTACTAGGCTCGAACTCATGATACGCCGGCCACGAGACCGTTACCTTGACAACAAGGCTACCACGGCGTTTATAATATCGAACCTGCGAATTATAAAAATAAATATGAAGTTAAAATTCTTAATTTTCTAATTGTTATCTATTTAATTAAATATTCATAGTTTTGGATAACACATAAACATACGAGAGAGAGAGATTACGTTTCTTATTTAAAACTGCAGTGTCAAATACTAGCTTAAATAAATCATTTTACTGATCGATTTCATTTGCAAAAAGAGACCATTGACATTTGTTTATCTTATTACTTTTTGATAAAGTTTTATTAAAAAATATCGATTAATTGTGGTGGAGTGGTAGCGTATCGCTCTACTACATGTCCTGGGTTCAAACCCCTGGCTGGGCTAGGTCGACTCAGCCTTTCATTCTTCAGAGGGTCGATAGATGAGTACCAAGCTGGCTTGAAGACTAAACACTGGGGGGTTTGCATCAGACTGACCATCTGATTGGGACATCTGCACATGCACCTCAGCTCCTAAGGTCATGAATACTGAGATGGGCACAGTAGGCCTTGACCCTCATGGGCTGTTGATATTGTTTATTTATTAATTCTAAATTTATAACAATGATAACACCACTAAAAGAGAGAAAACAGAAAAATATTACTATATTCGATGCATTAATTTGTCTATTTATTTTTTTAAAGTAATATACCACAATAATTAATGCCACCGTAGGGAGTTGCAGAAATATATGCGTAACTCTTCATGTTTAAAGTTATGCTTTCAATTTTTTTATAAATTACAATCTCCTCAGTAGGAGCAAAAATAAAATTAAAAAAAAACCCTATTTAAAAAATATATGAGAACAACAATATTATATATATAAAGTTATAAACAAGTTAAAAGTTTATTAATTAAAAATTTTAATCTCAAATGTCATATTAAAAGACAGACAATGGACTACAATTCTCAGAATGGTGAATTTCATTACCATTAGAATTCGTTCGATTTCATTCTTTACAAAATCAGTGACCTCTCTAAAGATGAATTATTTTAAAATTAAAATAATCGCCATTACTTCGTTTAACTACATCTTTATAAACCGTTTTTGTTCTTTTATTCATTTTTCTTCTCAGCTTAAGAATTCATTACTTCAGAATAACCCCTGAGGTACAGTGATGTGGGTTCAAAAGAAAAAAAAATATGTTTAATAAATGATATAAAATTTTTAAAGAAAACATGATTAATTTATTTTATAAAAAAAATTCTGAAACGATGCTGCAATTTATCACTTTATAAAGCTATATTCAGGCGTACTTCTAACAAAAGGACGCGTTTGAATAATTCATAAACATAATTTACATTTGTGTTTCACGGTTTTGTTTAGAACGTTTTCTTCCTTAGAATGATCTTTAGAAAATGTGTAAAAAAGCTATATACTTCCTGTGGGATTGTTGATGGGCTTAACTGATTAGAATAAAGTGCTTTTGAAAAATTGTTATTTTTGCAAGCCTTTTATGAAAATGAATATATGCTTTAAAAAGTCTAAAGGAAAAGAAAAAAAAATGAAGAATTAATTATAATAAATTGTTTCGTCCGTTGCATAGGTTTTAAAATATATTATAAAGCCAGGTCAGAGAGAGCTACAGAGAAATACTTGAAATTACTTATTTTGTAAACTTAAACTTACCGCAATCTTTAAAGAAAATTTGAAATAAATTACTTATTACAATATGAGCAAGCTGAAACTTATGTATTGTTGTACATTGACATTTTTAAATTCTTCTTTCTCCGTATATCTAATATACTTTACAGTATGTATATTTTTATAAAATAATTTTATTTTCGTAATCAGACAATGATAGCATTTTGATCACAATTTAAACATTCAAAAATGTATTCCTATTCCATGTGAAAATAAAGTTTTTCTCAAAAGAGTTTTTGTATTTAATAGAGAAATATAATAAATTTTTTGATGATTTTGATGCAGATTGAAATAAAGAATTGTAACAGAGAAATATAAATGAAAACAAAGCATATTCTTCATAAATAGTTTTTAAAGAAAAATTAGTTAATTTTTCTGCATATTTAGGCGTATTATTATTTATTCTTATGATAGATGGATTGTTTTGAAACTTGTAACATATATGTATGTAAATATCTTTTGTATTTCATTTTTAAGCCTTTTAAGGCATTTATATCAAAGATTCCGTCTCTATTCATACAGGTCAAACTAATGAAAGTTTGTTAAGAAAAAGTTCGAATCAACAAAAAAAATTTAATGTACCATGTTTTTATAACGGACTAAAAAGTTAAAATTCCTCCTTTCGTTTCTCCCCCCCCCTTCTTTGTCATCCACTTCTGAGCTATGGTTCAAATTTCAAGTCTCTTGCTCAGGGGTCGGCAACCTTTTAGTTGTGGCGTGCCAAACTAATCAACCAATAGGATTCAGCGTGCCGCACAGCAAGACATTTTTGAAGCCATTCGATTCCGCGATAATGCATGCAGGGTTAGAGAACAGAGGACAAATAATATTGATTTTTTACAGTTTAATTATATATTAATTTTGCATAATTTAAAGATATTTCTTAACATTAAATAAACAGCATAAATTATATAACTATTTCTTCAACAAAATTTTAAAAAAAGTAAAATTGCACATATGTTTTTTTAAACATTTATTCAAATACAAATTAGATCACATAAAATATAAGTATTTCAGTTCATTATAGTAAAATAAAAAGATAAATAAAATGTTAAGGGGAGCCTAGTGCATGCTCCGCTCTACTTTAATATAAAAAAAAATTAGGGGTATAATTTGTGACTTTCAATAAGACAGTATTCTGAGTGTTCAGTTGTTAAACAATTTCATTGCTTACTCGGGATATTTTTTTATATGAGGAAAACTTTTTTGCTTAGGTATGCAAACCAAAATCGGAAAGCAGAGTACAAGCAATTTTTTGTCCTCAAACAATTAAATCTCACCAGCAATTACATTAAAAAATTACAAAAGCTTTAGAGATCTTACATAATTCCGTAAATGTCCGTAATAATGAAGATGTTTGTCACAAACAACGTTCACTATAAATTTATCAACTTCCATCCACCCAAAATTGACAAATTTGTTGAGTAGTGCAGAGTGCTACTAAAAATTGTAACGTGTGCCATAGGTTGCCAACCCCTACTCTAGCTTATTGGGAAGGTCATTTTAAAATCAATTATAAAATTCCTCCCGGACAGACATACAAGAAAGAGATAAAAACATCGTAACATTAAGTGTCAATCGTATTATCACTTCTAAACTTATTGCTTTATAAAAACAAAAAAAATATTTAACATTTAGAACATAAATTTTTTCTTCACATGCACGAGTCTTTTTTTTATTTTCATTTTCAGAGAAATGTTTATATTATGGTAAGAAATTGCGACGCACCCATACCCTTCCCTTTCTCACATAAAGAACACTTTTGTTTGTTTTATTTCTGCTAACCCCAAGAGTGTGTATTCGATTTTAGGGTTACACCTTAATCTTTTAGTGGCTAAATCTGGAATTAGTCACCAAATCTGAAAAAGTACATGGAATTAGTCTCCAAATCTGAAAAGTATATGGAATTAGTCACCAAATCTGAAAATGGTATATGCAACAAGTCGCCAAATCTGGAAGTGGTATATGCAATTGTCACCAAATCTGTTAATCATTATTCCTGGCGATCCTGATAAAGAGAATGGAACAAAATTTGAAATTTTTGTATTGTCATCAGTCCTTAATAAGTGTGCAAAATTTCGAATTAATCGGACCTTTTAAAGTTGGCAAAAATCGAGTTCCAAGTTTCCGTTACATGCAAGTGAAATTTAGAAAATCGTATTAATAATCAGAAATATATTATAAAAATGTACAATTAGGGTTTTGGTGAGCATATGGGAATGTGTGATTATACGACAATTCGAAAGTCTTCATTAGGATTTTGTATAAACACATGCAAATAGTATTTCTAAAAGTATCAGATCTCAAAAGTTTCTCTAAACTGGTCAAATGATGTATAAAACAGCAAAATTAAAACTGATTTTATGTTTTCAAACATGAAATTTATGTATTTTTATGTATATAACAAGCTTTACGGGCAGCGACAAAAATCATCGCATATCAGCATATCATCGATATACCAATGCACCTTTTTCTCAGAAACTATTAAATATAAAGACTTCAAATTTTTTTTGTATATTAATTAGGCTCATATTTACACTGAAGTGAGATTTTTTAAATATATTAAGTTTTTCCAAAATCATGTATTGTAAAAGTTTTGTCCAATTTTTGAAAATTGTCATTTTTTTACAATATATTTTAGGCAATGTATTTTAGGAAGATTTCAAAAAGCTTACTTCAGTATATATAGTTACATATCAATAGCATGAGAGAAAAATTTAAGGTACATTAATTCAACAGACTCTGAGGAAAGGTTACAAGTAGTTTTATAAACATCATTCCGAGAAAATTGCATTTTTACTATAAAGTGTCAATGCATCAGAAAAATTAGGAATTACAACATGTATTTGACCAATTTTATTAAACATTGGCTACTTCTCAATTTCTTTTCTGTAAAATAGGACACAAAAAATTCTTATATTGTCCAGAAAATATATACATAGCATTTTTCAGTCTTGTCTAACGAGATATTTTGTAGCATTTACATGAATTTCCTCAAATTTTATATCAATCTTGGAAGTGTTTTCAGTTTTGATGCATTACTTACATCAAAGTTGACCATAAAACATCATGAATGCCTTGTAATAATGTATCAGTATGTAAAAGTAATGATTTGGGAATGTGATAATACGAAGTTGCCAAAATTTTCATTATGGATTTTAATATTCACATACTAACAACTTCCTAAAGTGCCAGAATATAAGTTTTTCTAAATGTTAGACAAGGGGTTTTTAAAACAGCCATAAGAAGACTGAGTTCTTTGTGTTTTTTTAAATATGAAATTTATTTATTTTTTATGTTTGTAACAAGTTTTCGCAACGACAATAACAATATGTCTTTTGTAACTTTCATCAGAAACTATTAAATATAAAGACTCAAGATTTTGTCTGTATATTAAAAAAACCTTTATCCTTGTACTTAAGTGCAATTTTAAAAATCAATTGTTCAGTTTTTTTTTCTAAAAAGGTAAGTCTTGCATAACATAATTAGGAATTTATGAAAAATTGTAATTTTTAGTTACAGCATCTGTCTTTTAACTAAATGCTTTAGAAAAATTTCAAACATTTCACTTCAGTATACACAAGCATGCAATAAGTTGAGGTAAAAAAACAATTTTAAACATAAATTTTTTAGAAAACAGAAATTTTTATAAAATAAAAATAAAGATTAAATATATTTACAACTACAATTTTAAAACTTGGCTCCAAAACTTCCTTTAGCAAGTGTAAATTTTAAACTTTGTGAGCGCGACCTATTTGAAATCGCTCCTTCGCCGTCTTAACTCCCTAAAGGTGTGAGGGGAAACAAAACATCACCAGAAACTTCCATAATAATAATTGTTTTTTTACTATTCAAACACACTAATCAATCACAAGTGAAACTACAAGAGCAGACCCTAGGAGTGATGTATAAAGAGAGCAATCTATTCTATGTAAACAATGTTTAATTTAATCTAATTCAATCTATCTTAGATTCTGAAACCTTAATACACTAATTTTTTATATTAACAAACTTCTTCCTTAACTCACGTTGTGATAACGAAATAAATATCCCCAACGTATCACTGCAACTGTTCCCCTGCTACTACTATCTTACAATTACAAAACCTTTTGATTTTATATAGTCAAACTAATTTATATATCAAGGTTTCTTCTTGAGATGTGGCTGTGAATTAACGCGAAAGCTATCCCAGAAGTTTGTCCATGAGTATTAATCATAAGGTCACGAATAGATCCGTCACAACCCCCTCCTAGAAGAAAGCGTGATTTAATTGAAGGTCTTAATGACCCGATAGAAATTATGTTGAAAAAAACCACGAAATCTTAAACTCGAATTTAGCATTAACAATTATACAATCATTATTTAAGGTGTATCCCATTTGTGCAAGGACTAAAACCTCCCAATGGAGGGAAAACCCCGGCCGTACACAACACGTAAAACTTAAAATATTTTAACAACCATCGTCATGTTACATTTGTCATTTTTCCAAAAAAAGTATTCAAAACATCAGGGTCAGCCACCCTGAAATGAGAACTGGATCAGTGGACGTACAAAAAAATCTTTCAACAGCTTACAACAATTTTTCTAATTTTACACAGACAACATTGAATTTTCACAAAAATGTCAACTGTCAATTATTTTTAAATATTTACACACAACATCTGGTTTTTCAAAAAACAACTCCCATTCCAATCGCGCAGCGCTATTAGTATTATGGTTACTTTCCTATCTAAGCCGCGACCCAAAACCAGATATATACTAATATATACACCCATATACACCAATGTGTGAATACATACACAATTATATAAATTTCAAAACATTCATTATAAACAAACAATACAAGGAATTCTCGCACCCTCAGCTAAATCTCAATAAGTAGTAAAAAATGCAATCATACAATTGCTTTCCACACTTTGGAATAAATTTAAGTATACAAAAGTTAATTTTTCACGCAACCAGAAAAATGCACCGCAATGTAGTATAAAACTTTTGTTCGATAAAGAACTTTAACAAAACAAAACTTGCTTTTTGCAAAAATTCACCTTACTGCCTGTCAGTAAAAAAAGAAAAAAATTAAACAATACAACCTGGCTAATAGCTAGTTCATCTTCCCTCTGCGATGTCTCCAATTTGAGCCTCCAACGATGTAGAACTTCTGCTTCTTAGACTCACCTCTGGCTCCTGGTGACCTGATCTTGACTTTTGGCGATGTCTGAAGTTGTATGGGCTGTTTCTGTGAAATTGGTCCCTTCTAGACCCGACAGGTCCTTCCTAGGTTGGCACTGTTCTTTCTGAATATCGGGAACCGGTTTTCCTGTTGCTCTGTCCTCTACTCCTGAGATGGTATGGGTTGGACCTCCCTTGCTGGATCCGGCTTGACTGAAGTGGCCTTTCTTCCTGCGGGCTTGGCCATGAACCCCCGTCTGGAATCTGTTCAAAGTCCTGTTCAATTCTTCTGTCTCTCTTCTTAACTTGTTTAGTTGTAGCGGTGGATGACGTCTACCTCCTCTTATGAGTCTTTCGGATTGTCGGTCTTCTTTTTCTGTCCTGTCCCTAAGATGATGATGCAGGAATCCTTTTCTTCTTATGTTTCTCTCTACTTGGTGGTGTTCTTTTTTTGTCCGGTACCTCCGAATATGAAGAAGGAACTCTTCTCTTACACCTCCTCACCTCCTGTGTTCTGTTCCTTTTATAGTGTTGCTTCCGAAACCCTATTGAAGATTCCTTTGACTCACTAGATCTGTTGCGCATGTTCACTGTTGTCTTTCTCCGACCATTTTTACTCCCAGCAACACTGGTCTTTTCCCTCATTTCTACCAGTCTTTCCCCCGACTCACTACTCCTATAAAGCCCTGTAATCAATCTAACCTAGGTCTATTATCCTCCAAACTACTGGACTGATATTCAGATCCTCTGCTAACTGAACAATCAACATCCACCACACCCTCATCACTTTTTCTCTGATGGTAAATTCGCACTTGGTTTATATTAGCGGTTCTTCTTCTACCTGCCTTCCAAATTACAACATTATTATTTTGAACACTCAAGACTCTATACGGACCCTCAAAACTCTGTTTAAGTTTAGCTACCACCTTTTTACTGGCAGAGCTTATGGGATGCGTTTCAATAAGCACTAAATCATTGACCTTAATGTTAACTTCGTGTTTCTTTCTATTGTAGTACTTCACCCAATTTTCGTGTTTCTTTCTAGTATTCAGCATAGCTTCCTTAAATAATTTTTCAATATTACCCACCAAAAATTCTGCACCATCCGTCACCATCACAAATTTTACCATAATAAGTTTTCTGCCCGAAAATAACTCTGCTGGACTTTTCCCCGTGGTCTCGGGAACCACCGTTCTCAAGGCGTAGCAAATTCTCGTAGAAACTGGTCACAATTCTCATGATTATCATTTTCGAAACTAGCATTCATTTGTGATGGATCACGATTAACTCTTCCCGCTCTATTGGACTGAGTTCTATGCACAACTGTTTTGACATGATTCATGCCTAATCTATTACTTAAATGCTCAAATCTTCGGATAGAAATTAAAGACCATTATCACTAATCATTTTTGCTGGAGCTCCATATCGCGAAATATAATTCTCGAACTGAGTATTTGCAATTATTTTTGCGGAAGCCTTTCTGAGGGGTATAACTTCCAACCACTTCGTAAAGTGATCGTTATTACTAAAATATATCGATATCGTTCAGGTCGCGACGCTGGGTAGGGGCCTAACAAATCTAATGAAACTATTTCATTCGGATAATTAGTTACAATCGCTATTTGACGACGAGCTGGTAACGCCTTTTTATTAATACATTTTTGGCATATATCGCATGTCAAAACATATTCGTATATAAACTTTCTCATATAGGGAAAATAACAATCATCCCTGACGTGTAAATAAGTCTGTTTCTTCCCTAAATGCCCAGCCATGGGTTTGTCATGAAATCACGCATTATCTCACCCCTTAGTGATTGCGGAATATACACTCTCAGTTCTCCAAGAGTGTTTGCATACTTCACCTAAAATAACAAGCCGTCAACTAATTTAAAATCCTGAGACCAGTTCCCACAGATTGTCACATTATCCTAGCTGTTAGTAGGGTTTTCCAGATACCTATGTATGTGACCTAACTCAGGGTCAGGTCTTTGTTCTGAAATCAACTGCTCCCTTGATGAAAGTACCAAATCTCTCTAATCACTGCACAAGCAATATTTTCGTCTCCTATACTTTCAACCGGGTTCCGAGATAACACAACTGCAAAAACATTTTGAGCTCCTGGACGGTGTTCCCATTCAAAATTAAACTCTTCTAGGTTGAGTGCCCATCTAATCGTTCTGCTGGATAAATTTTTACCGTTAGTTCATTTCGTTAATGCCGCATGATCCGTTATCACTTTTACTGGCAGCGGACCAAAGTAGATACGAAACTTATTTAATGCACAGATCACCACTAGACACTCACGTTATGTAACTATGTAGTTTCTCTCCACATTATTGAGCGTGCTGGACGCATACGCAATGAGTCTCTGATGTTGTGTAAGCACCGCTCCAATCCCAATCGAACTGTGCAGTAAAAAATTCGAATTGCACATTAGAATCCGGTAATTTTACTACCGGCGCTTCCGTAATTGCGCGTTTGAAAGATTCAAAAACAACCTGCGTCTTTTCTGAGCAAATAAATTTCCTATCCTTTTCCTTTAATTGATAAAGTGGCTTGCATAGATCAGCATAACCTGTAATAAATTTCTGATACCATTGGGTCATGCCCAGGAATTTCAACACTTCTTTACCATTCTTTGGGGTTTTTTTCTGTATTATTGCCTTAACCTTAGATGATTCATCCGTGGTAATCCTGTCTTTGCTAATTACTAGACCTTAGTATTTTAAGTTCTCGCAACCGAAGTTACACTTATATTTGTTCAAAGTCAAACCTGATTCCTGCTACAACTTAAATACTTCCCTTAAATGTTCGACGTGGTGTGAAAATGATGGAGAAAAAATGATAACGTCATCCATTTAGACATTCACGTACTTCCCTAATATCGGTTTGAGCATTATTTATATTGCTTTCTGAAAATTCGGGGCAGCTCCCGAGAGGTCGAACGGCATGCGCTTAAACGCATAAGTGCCGTTTTTCGTCACGAAAGTCGTTTTAATTACATCGCTGGGATTTACTGCCAACTGAAAGTAACCTGAACGCAGATCCAATGAACTCATTATCGTCGTGTGAGGAATATTAGTGATTAAATCCTCAATGAGTGGTAAGGGATATCTAGGGTACCTAGTTATCACGTTAAGCTAGCTATAATCCACCGCAAATCTATAAGCTTCCGGATTATTGGGAGGTAACCCATTCTTCTTACGACACAATAGAACAGGAGACGCACAAGGCAACTGAATCGGTATTACTGTACCTTTCCTTAACATCTTGTAAACATGATAATCTATAATTTCTTGTTTGACCCTATCATACCGATAAGTTCTGGAGACTACTGGTGCACTATCACCAGCGTCAATTTCCTGATTAAATACATGAGTGAGCCCTGGTTTATCCAAAAATTACCCCGTAAAATATTAAATATCGTTTTCAGTTCCTTCTTTTGACTTTCCTCCAGTTTCGTTTTTGAGAGGTCAATTTCTAAATTCCCCTCATCGATTGGTAATTCTTCAATTTGCGAATACGGAATCACTAATGACTTTTTATCGAAATTTAATGTAATTTTTGATCCCCGTATAAAATTGACCCCTAAAATACAAGGATTCTAAATCCGTCAATATATGAAAATTCCACTTTTTCTTAAATTCCCAAATTCTAATTTCCAATTCTACCATTCCTACATTATTACAACGGCACCCTCTGCCGTCATGACCTTGGCGTGCTACTTCTTAACTGGTCTGTAAACAAAATATTTCTTATATGTGTCTTCAGAGATAAACGACTTTTCAGCCCCAGTATCCCACAATGCTTTTGTAAATGTTTCGTTCAATAAAATGGGTACGTACGGAAGCTCCACATGGGACATCAGTAAAGCAGAAAGCCTGATAGGAGGATATCCTTCAACCTACGATTGGTTTACCCCCTGCATACCGATCGCTTAAAAGTTTAAATTTCTATTACTATCTCTAGTTCAATTATTACTCGCACTCGGTTAAAATTAATTATTATTTTTATTTATTGCAAAAAAGGTGTTTAACTTTAATTTTGGACACCAGTGTAATTTCGTGATTTCCATCCCCAGGAAATTAATAATTTTTTTTTACCATAAACATTATCAATAAATCGAAACTAATTTTGTATTAAAGCGAAACAAAAGGTCTTCGATCTATTCACATTTTTTTGGAAGACGATCGTAAACAATAATCTAGCGGTTAACGGATAAAATATAGCAATCTTTGTTTTTACAGAGTAGAAGATATAAAGTAAATATAATTGTGCTATATTTAAATTAAAAAGATACGTTTAAATTAGAATGTTGCAAATTCTGATGAGATCATTCATTCGTAGATTAATATTACTGTACAAAATCTGACTTAGAGTGTAAACATAATTCTTACAAATTAGTTTTAAATGAGTAAAACAATACTTCACAAGGAAGGAAAAAATGTTGAAAGAGAAAATAGTGAGATAAACATAAAAATAATATTTGATTATTTAGAATATGCTAGCTTTCTTTTCTAGTCCTATTCCATTATTCTACTTAACAATTAACACTGTATAAAGCAGATAACAGTTTTGAATGGCTTAACTTTTCTCTAAGTTGCCGGTGTACTTCCAAACACAATAAAATGCCGATACGATGTTGCACTGATTTTATGACTTCAAATGTGATCATATGACAGAGATTAGTAAAGCTGATTGGTGGTAGAAATTGATAGGACACTCACTACCTGCAACGAATTATTACGGATGGACAGGTGCTAATATTGGTTATTACAAGAAATTAAACTTTTTTCCACGAATATCCTCTTCATGGAATTCATCAACAATGCAAACTGTGTGGATGCGCATTATTGTCCATATAAAAATGTAGTCCGGCCCAATAGTATCCAGAACAAGCTCACATAGGCTTCAAGGACCTCATCTTTTTAGCGCTGTGAATTTACATTACCCGCATCGAAGACGCACTGTGGTATACAACTGCCCAATTTTATGTCGTTCCTCACAAGGATTCCTTTGCCATCAAATCTGTCGAATTTTATTTAGTAGGAAAGACGAAAGCGTACTACATTTTCTCTCGAATAACGAGAATCACTTTTTATAATGCACCACTGGAAAAATCACGACACCATTCTTGTAGGGTCCACGATCGATGCTTTCGGCTCCACAGTAACCAATCTTTCCTGCTGGAGGCAGACAAAGCGACATACTACACAGGACGCCAGGAGTAGATTGTTTGTCTGGAAATTCTTCTTCCAGACACAGCAATGGGACCACAAGTAAGCTTAAGAGCCGCTATTCTCAAATATCATGCGTTTAATGCCGAGTAGGTCTGTGGAGGCCTTGTATGACCTTCTTGGTGAAAGTTTCTCTTGTTTAGAAATGACTCCATATAGTTGGGAGAGCATTTTTGTTGCCACTCATAACCTTCGAAGCACCTCCGCGTGAGACTGTCCAGTTTCAAGTCTCTCAACAGTTCTTCAACTCAAGAAATCATCTAAATGATTATGAGAAGTTATTCTCACTGCAAACAGGCTAACTTGTTTGCTTTATTGAAAAATTCCCAAAAAATTGCAGGAAAAAGTCTCATTCTTAAATGGTCTCAATCTCGTAGTTCTGCAAAAAGTAACGCTAAACAACTTCTTTTTAGGGAAAGAAGTTGTTCTAAACTGAAGGTTGATATTCTACTACTCCTTCTTTAAAATATATAAAATACAAATTCTATTGATATTATTAGAGAAGTTTAGAATTATGTCGAAAAACATCTTTGTGAATTTAATTTTAGACTTGAGTGTAATTACCTATTTTAACATTCAATAAGTAATTGCTAACCATTGACGTATTCTACAGTTTTGAATTCCCAATCATTTCCTTATCTGTGTATGATGTTTTTATGTATCTAATATCAATTAAACAGCTACTTTTTCTACATTCTGAATTTTTGTTTTTCAAAAGTATACTTATAAACCCTCCCAAAAATACTTTATTAAATAATATATAAATTTTAATAACATTTTCTGAAAAATATGGTCTGTAGCCATGTGTTTTGAGCAAATAATTATGAAATGATATCTCTAAAATAGAACTAAGAACTTTTGATAGTATGATAAATTCCTAAAACAATAGGCAAACAAAAACAACAACTTCGAATGAAATATCAAGATAAAGGGAAGTCTAATTTGGACTAACTTTTTTTTCTGAATAAGATGTTAAAATTTTTTTATAACATACTTCATGATTAAAATCTATAGAGTCAAACAATATTTTTTTAATAAACTGTAAAAAGTGTAACATAACTTTTTTTTACTTTTAAATCTATAAGTTAACGGAAAGATGTATAACTGAAAGCAATACATTATTTTAAATAAAATTATTTGGAGTCCATCATCATTGAGTAAAAAGATTATGTAATGCATGAATTGTTATACTTAAATTTTTTTGAAGGAAATCGAAAATCAAAAGAAAGGAAATGTTTGTTTTCTGTAATTTGTTCAATAATAACATGGTAATAAAATTGTTTTAAACTGAAAAACATACCTAATAACTCTGATAAAATTAAGTTTAGGGAGCACAATATTACATCATTTAATAGCTCCCTTCAATAAAAAATTCTGAACACTGATGAACCTAATTTTAGGAGATACAACAATGCTTCTATATGTAAAGATAAATTTTTAATTATATTTTGACAAATATCTCCTTAACTATTACAATTCCCATTAATGAAAAATAAACATGATTTTTTTTCTGACTATTACTAGAACTCATGATCCCTTTACATTATTTTCCGCAAGAGATTTTGAGTAATTAAAAAAAAGTAATAATTGATTTATTTAAACTGCTTGAATAAGGACGGAACGATACAAAACTAGTATCGAAATATTCATTTTCTGATCACATATAATAAATAAATCATTTTGAGAATATCTACCTTCCTCTAAAGTTCTTAAAAATGTAAACTGAAAAATAAAATATATTTTTTAAAATGATGGATTTAAAGTCAAGATGAAAAAACGGGGAAGTAACTTCAATAGATCAAGCATTGTACATAAATCCTTTTAGATAAATAATTCAATAGCCTTGAAGCAACCGGATCTCCACTTACTTGTTTCTGTTCAATACATTAAGTTAACAGAAAAGCTGTTAAGGTAAACTCAGCATTATGGGTAACAATTTGAGAACACGTCTGCTTGAGGGGATCACTCGATTACTTTAAAATCCAACCCCACTTCACTTAGAAAATGAAAGAGAATCGTGGGGAAGATCTGCTTTCTGTTTCGAGAAGAAAAAGTGGACAGATCTGAGGTAAAGCCCCGTACAGAAAACTTAGAAATGAAAAATAACACAGTTCTGAAAATGTATTCTATCAATTTAAATTTTATCGTTTATTTTCCAAGATTAAATTCGATAAAAATACGTGAAAGTATTTTAATGTTTAAGTATTATTCTTTGTTTTTTCTCCTTCTGTTTTTTATTATTTTCAATTTGTTTTTGTTTGCTATGTTTAATTACAAAAAAAAAACTATCCAGATGGCGCCACTAATTTTTGCTTCTGGTTTTACCAACTTAACACGTCATTTTTAAAGGTCATTTTGCGTGATTGCTCTCGTACGTACAGTTTTTTTCCGCTCTCCGGTTATTTGCATTTTTTCATGTAAGTTTTTGCTTCATTATTCCTTTTCAAAGTTATTTTTATTTGTATTTTGTTAAGATTCATTTCCTTTCATATTTTCTATTATTTTTATTTTATTTTTCTTTTGGTTGCAAATTACATGTGGTTGGTTTTAGTCCTAACTTTTCAATATGGGTATGTTTTCCTTTTATGTATAAAATTTCTGCTGAACAGGGGAAGGTTGGATCCATAAAATATATTTAACCCTAATTTTGCTGGTCCTAATTCAGCAACAGCTTTAGAAATCATAATAGGTCTTCTTTTTAGTCTATTGACTCTTTTGGTTTCTTACATTTTAAAGTTCAAATTCTGTTCCATGTTATACATACGCTTAGTTAATTCTTCTACAATAGACTTTTCCATCATTTTTAAAGTTGTGTTTCTTGAAATCTGGTTTAAATCTTCTAGCTTCGTTAGTGATATTATTTTGTATTATCAATTTTATTATGCTATGTATTTCTTTCATTTTATGTTACTATATATATATATATATAACATCAGTTTTCTGCTTTGACAAAAATAGTGCAACATACAAAATGGGAATAAAAAACCATCTCGTCCTATAGTTTATGGATTTATAGCTTGGTGGCGAAAAATATTTTGCTGTGTTCGAAAAGTACAAAGTAAACAAATTCCTGACATTTATGATAAATAGATTTTTTTATCTGTTCTACTCTCAAAAGGATATATTTAAATTTGAAATTATCCGTTCTTCTGGAACAAAATGCACTTATTAGAAATTACACTAGATTTTCTGTATGCAGTTTAATAATTTTTACATGTTATTAAATTTTTACAACATAGTACGAGTATAATCTTTTTCTCAACTATTTTTTTAAACAAAAAATTTAACATGCTTTGAAATACGCGTAGATTGACCATTGAAACACGCTGTAAAAATTGGAAGCAAAATAAACTGCCCACTGACAGTTAAGGTACAGCCGGTTTAATGGGTCTAACTTGAAAGAGAAGGATCATAGAAACACGAAATTTTGAGTAATGTGCACTAAATTGTACATTATTGAATGCGACACATAGATTTGCATTTTTAAACCAAACATATCTAACAGCAAAAAAGAGCACCAGCTAAAGAAAAATTCATTATTGATAAAAGCAAAATATGACAGACTTATGTGGAAATATTCCTTTGAAACATTACAAAAATGGTTTATAATAAGAAATATGTCTACTCCTAACTGCAATGCTTTAGTGGCATCGACATTTCCATGCTATTAATTCAGTTATAGAATATCTAAATGGGAAATGAGTGTCAAATATGGAGTAATTGTTCGCTTAGCTTATGCATCGGATGGAATCGGATTTACAACACCAACACATATCTACCAAGGTAGCCCCAAATATACTCTATCGGATTCAGGTCTGAAGTTTGAGCTGACCTTTCCATTCGATCCATACTATGATCCTGAAATAATACACAAGAAGCACAGTTAAGTGATTTCGCGCAATATCACAGATTGGAGTGAATTCATCACAAATAGCTGTGCTGCATGGGTAAATATATTGATTAATAATCTCACCCTGATATCTCCCTCCAGTAAGAATTCTTCCATGGATCCAATCTAGGTCAATATGACCACCGAGACAGATGTCTGTCCTAACCATGATTCTACTCACATTAAAATTTACTAAAAACTATGAATTTTTTATAAAAATGCTTCGTAACTAGAGTGAAAACTAGCGGAATCTCACAAATCAATCCAAATGATTATTAGGATAAATTATGACTGTTTTTTCTAAGTTCGAGTAATAAAAAGAAAACTTAACACTTTTACATATTGTAAACTGTTCCGAAATAAATATTATAGTGACTTTGTTGTCCTGAAGAAAGCAGCATATTTATTTTTTCTATCCATTTTACTTTATATAAGATAAACTCCATAGTTCATATACTATAGAGTAATGCTACACTGATATAAAAATTTTCCATTAAAGTAAAATAAAAATCTTTTATGTGTGTAGTGTGAAGCGTTTAAAATTTTTAAAGGAAGAAGCACTATTAAAGGATATATGTTTTTTATCATCAAATGTAACCCAATTTTTTTCTAAACATTTTACCTACTAAAGATTTACTCCAAATTTGAATTATACTCCGTGACATTAAGTGGATAGCTTGAATAGTTTGGTAATCATTAAGTATAAACATATGGTGATAGATTTGTAACCCTACTACATTCTCTAGAAACACACTTACATGTGCGTGTTTTTTTAAATAAATCTTTCGTTATTTAAAGATAATTTCAAAGTTCTTTTTCATCAGTGTGTTGCGAATCAAATGCCCGTAACTCTTGATAAAACTCATGCAAACCACACTGAGTCTCAATGATTTTTAGGTATATCTCACAAAGAGCCAATGTAAAAGCTTGGAAACCGAATTCTTTGATGCAGAAAGCATATAAAGTGAATGGAAATGTGCTGATGTCATATTTTATTCAAAAGAATCGATGGCAGAGACCAGATATCGAAATATTCTCCTCTGTCCTATTTGTGAATTTAAAGAGTTGTGGACGATCAGCAGACAATATTCCTTCAAATCCAGACTGAGGGTTTGTGAATAAAAGATAAAAAAAATTTACAAATAAGAGAATTAAGTTGTTGCCTTATCATTATACAGGAAAATCTGTAGTTGAGGAAATATATGGATATTTTAATATCCGTGCGTTTTGAATTAAATTGAAATAGCCATAAAGATTTTAAATATTTTTATAGGCTTAAGAAGTATATGGAAATATCTTCTTTATACATTAGAACATCTTGGAAATTTTGGTAACATTGCTATTAAGTTTATATATGTAAAATATCCCTAAGAAGAATTTTACAAGAATTAAATGGAAAGCTGAAAGAGCAATGCATTTTTTTAGGGTACCACCGGATCTTCTACAGCTGCTTATCATCTTAAAAGAAAAGAAAAAATATAAGTATCTGAATCTTTAAAATAATAAAAATACAAAAAATGCAAACAAAAAATTAAAAGAAAAATGTAAAAATATATCTCAATCAAGCTATTTTTTACTTATAAGTTTCGCATAAAGCTATACACATAGTATGGTATCTACTCATAACCAAATAATCCTTTATAGATTTTCTAAAAATAAGCTTCTTTTATACAGAAGAGTTTAATACAATTACTGAAACGTGGTTTTAGGTAAATATTGAAAGAAGGCATGACGCAAATGAAAAATAAAAGTACATATAAAACTTTCTATATACTCATTTGTATCAATGACGGGGGTAGAAAGTTATTTTTCCTTCCTCTGTAGAAAAGACTTATTTATTTACTTTTACTCCGCATATTTTCAATATAATATTCTTAAAACTAGTGGTAGAAAATAAGAAATATAAATTTGTTAAACAAAAATCTCTTAACAATAGACAAGAAATTTTGTCTTGGGAAATTTGAACAATTTTAAATAACTAGAAACTTTGTACATTTAGAAAATATTTATGAAAAAATGCATAGTGGAATCTTATTTTCGAAATACTTACGTTTAAATGTATGACTTAACGTTATTTAGTTGCCGTTTAAAGTGCTTACCGTAAAATCTGGCGTATAAAGTGCACCTATATTGACAAGATGTGTTTTTTTAATTTTTAGGTATATTCTCCGTATAATGCGTAGTCCCCTTTTTTATGAATAAATCTGAAGTGTATGTGTACAATGCTCTCATGTTTTGAAGTCATTTATTCGTGGTATTATCGCAGGATTTTGAAAAAATAGTATACTTATAGGATAATAACTGTTATAAGAGTTCAAAGCTTATTCATTTGCTTAAAAATAAATAATATTTCGATCTATATAGAAGTCTTAGTTTTTTTAATACTCATTTATTTTATTTTTAAAGCTATCATTTTTTTACCGACGTATAGCACGCACCGGTAAATTTTGATCTTTTTATTTTGTGTTAAAAGTGCGCATTATACGCCGGATTATACAGTAGTTTATTTACATCTACTTATAAACTTCATAAATAAAGTTTATCTAGCCTTCTACGGGCATGATGCATATTTCAATGTGATAGGGATACTAATGACACTTACATTGTTTCTAAAAAACATTTTTTGATGGCCTAAACTGAAATGTTTTGCTATTTTAGCACTACTTCTACCGGTATTTGAACATTCTCCGCAACGTTGATTTGATTCTGTAGACAGCTTGCGTTTGAAATATAAACAAATATCAGGCATCAAGAAACTTTTGTAAAAAAAAAATATTACAGAATTTTTAATAGTCCGAAGTTGTTTTATTAAATTTTTTTCATAAGTTGGAATTTAGAAACTAAAAAATAAAGACATCTCACAAGTAAGGGGAAAAGCAACTGATAAAATCTGTTTAAAACTATATATATTATATATATAATATATATAGCTGTGTGTGTATGAATATTATTTACATGCAATTAAAAAATAAAAAAAATTAAAATAGAAGGAGGATTTAACAAAACTTTCGAATCCGTCTGAATTTAGCTGCGATACATATATTTGTTTGAATAAACTGAAAAGTTAAAAAAATTGTTTATGACGTCATTGACATTTGTTAAACTCTCGAATAATTATTTTTAAAAAAGGCATTATTCATTTGTATAAAAAGTATTTTTATTAAAAGTGTTTAAATTCATATTCATTCATTTTTAAAATACTCAAAGAAATAAATTTTAACCAAAAAAAAAAAGAAAAAAGAAACCGCAAAATACACGTACGATTTATAATAAAAAAACCAATTTAATGGTTTTAACAATATTTTGCTTGCAACCTATATAAATGACTCACGTAAAACAGCTTATGCTCAAAATACTACACAAAGCTAACTATTTTATTCTTAAGCAAAACTTAAAAAAATTATGAAGGGATTTTAAAATGCTACTCCTCTCACGATAATTAACGAATTTACAGAAATGTGATTTACAAGTACGTCAAACTAAGTACAACATAAGTGGATATGGGTTTTCTACTAACATGATTGATATTTGTAAATTCTTTCTTTTTATAAATACTTATTGAAAAATCCTTAAAAATGTTTAAATTCTAAATTCTACTACTTTAAAAAAATAAATAATGTTTTGATTACAAAATTCTTACCAACTATTGTTAAATGTACTATTAGCAGTAGATATAAAATATATCTAAGCAATTGGCACAATAAAAAAAAGGGAAAAAAACAGCATTTTAAAGGAAGATCAAATAGTTAATATTATTATTATTTTGCTTTTTGAGATAAATTTACTTGAAAGGTTTATTTGCAATTGGAATATAAATAAAAGCGAGCATAAAAATGATCATAACACTAGATTTGTTTAAATTAAGGCTTTTAAATTTTGTCAGATTACAGAAAAACATATCGAAGAATTATTTAGGTTGAAAAAATTTATTTGAATGTTTGACCGATTTTTGTGAAATGAATCGTACGTAATGATAATCGGATGTAAATGATTATTTTTTAAACTTAAAAATATAAACGGTTACTACCAAACATTTAATTTTAAATTGAAAACAATAAGAAACAATTTAATTGAGAAAAAAGAATATCCAGAATGAAAGCCTTATTTGCTCAAATTATAACGTGCTTACACCTTCATAAAAAGTGTTTCTACCGATGAAAGTGGCCACGATTGTCGAGTGGATACAGTTGAGAAAACGTGGTCGGGGTTGTTTCTATCTAATCGTGGTTTGAGTCCAGGTTCGTTAAAAATAATTTGTGCAGAAGAGCTGATACACGTTTAATATATTATGGTTCAGTATCATCTCAGTGGTGAGACGTGTAAGTTTAAATATGAACTGCCAGCTCAGATGTAGTCCTCGCCATTTAACCGAAGTTACAAATTACGAGGTCAGTAGTCAGATGCCTTTGTGTAAGTTTAAACTGTGAAATCTGGCAATACAAATTCACGAAAAGTTTTTAAAAAATTGGCAGTTATAAAGACTGCCGATAGAAGCGAAAAGTTGGAACTTTTAGAATAAAAGTTTGAAATTTCATAATGTTTGTATTAAAATTATCAACATCAATCTGGTTTTCACATCTATTGACACTCCGAGCAACAACTAAATGCATGTTGCATATATTTTTTCAAATATATTACGGGCGGTACAAGATCATGACAAAATATAAATACAATTCAATTAAAATAACAATTAATATACAATCATATTATTTATGGATAGTATTTATATTTACTTAAATTTCAATGTACTTGATTTTTAACATTATTTTAAATTTTTGCATCATTGTCATCATTAATTTCAACAATATTTAGACTTTACTTTCAATCACTTCATTTTTTTCTAAAAAAGATACAATAGGTGCATGGTAACTAAAGTAAAAAAGGGAAATGTTTTATTCAAATTTATCTAAGTATCGCGTAAAAACCACATCGATCGCAGTTTTATATTTTGTAGTACTGACTTTTCGATCATTAGACATATTTAAATTAAGTGTTTCATTTAGAAATTCAATTAGTGGTAGAGTTTTATCATTTGCAAAGTTAATATTGAAGTCTCCGCTTAATATCATCGGTACATTATCATATTTTTTGCCAAATCTTTTATCGGGAATTTCAGAACCTTTTTTTTTTTTGTATAAATCATCAAATTTTCAAATAAAAATTGTTGTATCTGTCTCATAGATTTTCCAGGCGAAATATAAACGGCAACCATTAATATGTATTGCCCATTCTCGGAATCGCAACGAGCAACGAATATTTCGCCTATATCAGAAACATTAACACCAATGCTTCTAGTGAATTTAGTATGTATGTCCATATGTGAAGTAATGAAGTGTGACGTATCTTGAGTATTGGGATAAATAGGTATGCCTGCTGCTGGAACTTCGGGTCTTTTATAACTTACGACAAAAATGAAATTCGGAATATCAAGTGGTTCTTCGTTTTTTATACGAATTTCCGACAAAAGCAGAACATTTGACTTTTTTACGATTGCATCATTTTTTAGGTCAGCTCCATGCGCATGCAAACTTTGACAATTGAATGAAAATATCGATAACCCTTTCTTGTTGGAGATGAATTCTAGAAAAGTTTTGGCGACCGTTTGTAGTGTATTGTTTTGTAACCTTTTCAATTCTAACGTTAGATCCTCTCGATGACTTGTTGATCTTTTATGATGTTTATCTGTTTCTGAAGCATTTAGAGGTGTTCCTGTTCTACCAATCCAAAATTTCCAGCTGCTACTAATATTTTCTTGAGTAACCAAAAATAAACCTTGAATCCTCGTTACTCTTGTTAAAGCTACGTAAACTAATTCTCTAGGATGTTTGCGATCCTATTCTTAGACAATAGCATCATAAGTACCTCCCTGTGATTTGTGAATAGTCATTGCCAAAGCAGAAATTAGGAGAAAATGTTAAGGATCTATACAAATATGAAAAACGGATATTTAAAATAACCTTGTCAATATTTTTTCGTAAATTTCTAATAATAAAATCGAATGATTTAAAATTATAGATAATTATTTTGCAAAAAATAGAAGAGCATATATTTTATTTTTGACAATTTAAATTAATAAATAAGGATTTCGAAATATTAAATTTTTAAATACGAGTAAAATAAAATATTTAATGGAATTAAGTCGGAGCCGTTTTCATTATTTCAAACTAAAGATTTTAATGATATAAGGTAATAAACTATAATTTTGCATTTTTAACCATATTTTAAACTTCAACACATTAATCTTGAATTATTATTAGATTTTATAAAATTTTTAATTTCAAAATTCATGATAAAATTATGATTGAACAACTAGAAGTCTGTTTTACCACGGTAGTAAGAAAACGTCTAAGCCACTGTGAAATACTAATCCGGATTGCGTAATGCATTGCAGAGGTTAAATATTAGAGAATAAATAATACAAAATTTTCAAACGCCAGAATAAATACGACGATTTAAATTATTTTTAAATAATATAAAATTTTCAAACGCCAAAATAAATGCGAGTATTTAAAATAATTTTCTGTTATTTATTTTTTATCTTACAAATATTAGTATATTTATTTAGTACTCACTACTGTACTATACAATGATTCTTCAATTAAACGATTCAAATAATAATCAAACAAAAACACTATTTAACAATGCACAGTATACACACATTGAACTTTTCACTAAATCCATTCAATTTGACTTATAAGATATACACAGCACAATACATCAGCTGTATAGCTACAGAAAAATTGCTATAAGCATATCGGTGATGCGAACGCACGAGATTTCACCCATCCGAAAAGTGTCTAAAGCGAACAGCACACTGCGCATGCGCTAGTCAGAGCATGTCTGGTAACGCGAACCCATAAGATTTTCCCACTACCAAAAAGTGCCCAACGCCGCTTAAAGAAGTTTTTCACTTCAAAAATATGTCGGAAACCATTACTAATAAACTAAGAAATAACAGCATTGAAGGGAGTATAGAGCATAAAGCACGAATATGATTAAGTTCACATATTTAAGAACTAACTGAACTAACTATCTTAGAAAACTGAAAAAACTGTGCCTTAATCATATTGAAATTAAGTGTTAATAAATTAAAAATCGTAAAAACAAACTTAATAATGCTAATAAAACTAATAGTACTGCTTATTTTTGCATGCAATATGCATTGTTACTGTTAATTTTATTTCTATAATAAATGCTCCGTCATGTATATAACTATGTGCTTAAGAAAATATCAGGATTACAATCGATAATATACATGGATAAATCTAAAGCTTTTGAAAGAAAAAACTGATACACTTGTATTTAAGTTTTTGAACAGTTGTGTAAAAAAAATTGAGTTTACTGAAAAAAAAATTGAATTTTAAAATCAGTTCAAAATTTCTATAGTAAACAGTGTGTAACTAAACCTTTATTTGAAAAGAATAAAAGAAAAAAAAAGAAAAATATATAATAATAAAAGAAATATAATAAAAAACAGCCATATAGGAAATGATAGCTCCTAGAATTTTATACCTTTGAATGACCACTTCAATTTCCATATCCGAAAATTGGCAAAAACCAGATCAACATCATTCCCAGTAATGTCCTTAGAAAATTGAAATCTGATACCTTATCCTAAGCAACAGATATTACTTCAGAAGGAAAACCTGCAGTTACCTAAGAATTATTTGTGGGAGTGTGAATTATATTTTAAAAAACAGGTGGACGAAAGTTCCGAGGCATAGTCTCTACGCTAAAAATGGAATATCTGGTGATCTATGAGAAGGAATTTGAACCCTCAGCTCCCCACCCTTGTGTACCCAATGCAAAAATAGATCTCGTTAACTTGATCAACCAGCTTTATATATTTCTCACTTTTCTCCACTTCAAATAATAGGAGTATTTATTAGGTTGTAACTTAAATATAAAAAAAAATTAATTAAATTAAGATTTTAAGAATAATTTAATAGAGAGATATTCGATTACATATTTATTGCTTTGTATTTATGATTTTACTCTACTATTAAACATTTTGTCAAGCGCAGTTACTTTTATTTCTCTAAGTGGTTTATTATTTTACAAAATAACTGCAAAAAACTGTATCTTGTACTAAATACCCAATGCTAGCATTATAATTAGTTATTTCAAGACGATTTTAAGGCCCTTCACCTTTTCATCAGAAACCATTTCTGTTTTTGCCAGCAGAAGCATAGACTACAAAAAACTCCGAGCCTAAAGACATGATATCTTTACAATACGACTAGTCTTTAATACATGCATCCAGTGAGGTTGTGGGTATTTAGTACAAATCGTTTCCAGGTAGACATTTCAATACCTATATAG
>BMAO01033521.1:0-20458 GCA_019973975.1 Trichonephila clavata
GTGTATCAAATTTAAGTTTAAATTTAGTGCATCAATATTTAAGTTTAAATTTAGTGTATTAATATTTAAGTTTAAATTTAGTGTATCAATATTTATAAGTTTAAGTTTAACTTTAAGGTAAAGTTGAAAGTTTAAACTTAAAATAAAGTTTAAATTTAAGATTAAGTTTAAATTTAAATTTAAGTTGAAGGTTCAAGTTTATTACAAATAAACATATTTCATTCATAATATTTTAGCTCCCAAGAAAAGAAAATTGATTATTTTTAATGATCTAACACACATTCTTTATTTTAAGATTTATTAGATTCTCGCATAAAGTATATATTTATAAATTTATACAATGAAAGGTTTTTTTTTTGTTGTACTCTTTTGTGTATTTATTTAAAATTTTTATTTGTTTATGTATATTTTACAGAGAAAAATGCATTATTTTTTTATTGCTATGTTCTTTTTTGAAAAAAAGGTTAAATTTTATTTTCTGCAGATACTCTGCCAGCGTATAATTAAAAGTTATTGTCTTAGACCATAATTTATGCATCTCAAAAACATAATGGTGGTACTCAGCATTGTTTGTAAATTTATTTGTTTTTGAAATATTATAAATACGCTGTTATATATCAAGTGTTAGTTGCTTAAGCAATAAATTATTTATGAGTCAAATATCTTTTTGGCAGAAAAATTAATTCATTTTCTTATAGTAAAAATACTTATTATTTAAAACTTCAGATCTCTCTCATTACAAGAATAAATGGACAAAATTACTTAAAGATAAAAATAAATATTTTTATACCCATATATATTTATATCATATACTTTAGTTTGTAACATTATAAACGCTTTAAAACAAAAATATAACTTAAACAAAATATAACTACCCTAAAATAGTGAATTTTGCGAAAAATTGATAATTTTTTTTTATGATTTAATTTTATAGGCCATCTTATTAGCTTTATCAAAATAACAAGTTTACTATTTTCTGTTTACTAGAACAAAAAATACAAGTGTTTTAGTAAAAGCAGATGTCCTTACTTTAAGCAAGATGTCATACTTTAAAACGCGTTTTACTCGAAATGTGTTTTTTTGAAAATTCTCATTCGCGGCCAGTGATTGCTAAAAAGTTTTGAAAATAATTAACTGAAATTTTTTGGGTATGTTCTGCATAATAGTGGAAGTATTTTAACCTTCAGATGTATCAATCACTGTTTTATTACAAAATTTACAGTCCCTTGTGAAAAAATAATCACTGTTTTTTTTAAGCAATTTCATATAACTGAGATAAAGTGCTCTAGTTTTTGTAAAAATTAAAATATCTCTAATCCTGAAGGTCATTTTAAAATTGAATAACATAGCAACACATTAGAATGAAAAAATTGAAAACATGTTCATAAACCTTTGGTGCAGAATGGGCCGCGCTTAGGCTATTTTTTGTCAATTTTTACCTATTTTTTTCCCATTTTAGTAATAATAATTTCTTTTTCTTTTCTTAATTTTAGCATATTTGTCTTAAAATGTACTAAAACAATCTAAAAATAACAAAAAATCCCCATATCTCAATTTTTTTTTAAAAAAATGTTGTCGCAACAAGTCGGTACCTTAAAGCAAAAAATAGTAATAATAAGTGCAGTGTGTAGCATGCAAATTAATCCATTCAAACAATTAGTAACGTATTAACACGTGTTAGCATGTGGGCACAATGTACCGTTAATAATATACGCTAATAAAATTATAGTAAGTCATTAGTAATATTGTAAATGAGTAATGCAATAAAATAAAATGCTTGACTATGTCCGGAAAAAAGTCAATATTGTGAGATTTAATTTTATTTTTTTAATTTGTTTTTAATTTTCTAGTCACAGCACAGCAACACAAATCGGATAGAAAAACTAAATGTTTGTTTTTATATATTTAATAATTGTTCTTCTCTACTTATTCGCAGGTTCACTTATTTAGTTTTAGAGGGCTCAAGTGTAGTATAGGGGCTTTGGATTTGGCGATTTTTATATAGATATTATGGTGAAATAACGAATTCATTTTGGCTTCCGACACCAATCGCTAAGTGAAGTAGCTTGGGAGATTGATTTTGGTCGCCAAAAGAAATTGACATCGCAAATGCCCCCCCCTATACAAAACTTTAACCGTTTTAGATGTACGATAAAGCGGAAGTTTGGAGAATAGGATGCTAGATTATGGGGTCGCTCTAGTTTCTAGACAAGGTTGCAGAATTATGAGATCAATCGTGAATAGCCCACGCGCAGTTTCAAAGTGCGGCTTTAATAAAAAAAAAAAAAATAAGTCGAATCAGAAGTACAATGAAAGTAGTCAGGACTTGATCAGGAAGATAGGAAGATAGATGAAAGAAAGAAATTTTTGAAAGAAGATAAACGCTTTAAATTTATGTTCGACTCATTCCAAAAAAATCCCGAGAGTCATATCCTTATCACTTACTTTTATAAATGGTGTTTCGTCCTACTGATTAAGGTATCCGACTACCCTAAAATTAAGAATTTTGTCAAAAATTGACAATTTTTTTATGATTTTATTTTATAGGCATCTTATTAGCTTTATAAAAATACCAAGTTTATTATTTTTCCGTTCATTAGAACAAAAACTACAAGTGTTTTAGTAAAAGCTGATGCCATTACTTTAAGCAATATGCCATACGTTAAAACGCGTTTTACTGGAAATATGTTGAGCTTTTTTTCTGAAAATGCTCAAACGGAGACAGCGATTGCTCAAAAAGTTTTGAAAATAATTAACTGAAATTTTTTGTGTATTTTCTGTATACTAGTAGAAGTGTCTTAAACTTCAGATTTATTAATTGCTGTTTTATTACAAAATTTACAGTCCCTTATGTTAAGATAATCACTGTTTTTTAAGCAATTCATATAATAATAAAGATAAAGCGCTCTAGTTTTTGTAAAAATAAAAATATTTCATATCCTGAAGGTCATTTAAAAAATGAATAACACAGCAACACATCTTAATTGAAAAATGTAAAATTTGTTCATAAACTATTGGTAAAAAATGGGTCCCGTTTTTGTAAAATTTTAACAATTTTTACCCATTTTAGTAATAATAATTCCTTTTTTGCTTCTTAATTTTAGCATATTTTTCTCAAAACGTACTAAATAAATCTAAAAGCCCCCAAAAAATCCCCATATCTCCTTTTCTTAAAAAAAAAATTGTCACGTAAGTAGACAAACTATGCAGCTCTCACGATATAAACAAATCACACTTTAGCTTCTAAGAACACTGTATACAATACAAGAAAATGAAGTTTACTTCACCTGCTTGTATATTTTCATGCACAATTTTTTGAAATGAACAGGGCTTTTCCTTCGAAAAATTCCGTAGATCAGATTCAAATCATTCTAAATGAAATAATCAAATTAAAAGTGTTCTCAAATTAGTAATTTTCTAGAATTCAGAAAACCTGAAAAAATTTTATTGGCATTTTTCAAAAGACATTCTTCTGACGAAGCATTTTGATATGTAAAAAAATAATTATAGTCATCTATATATATAAAGGAGAAAAGCGACTCACTCACTGACTGACTGACTGATGATTGATGACTGACTGACTGACTGACTGACTGACTGACTGACTGACTAATCACGATATCTCTGGAACTATTCAACCTACATACTTGAAATTGGTAGAGATGTTCCTTTCATAGAGTAGACATCAACTAAGAACGGATTTTCCGAAATACGAAACGCAAGGGCGTTACGGGGTTAAGGGGCGTTATAAATAATTGTTTCCATGTTTAAACTACTCAATGTACAGTTTGAAATTGGGTTAGCAGATTCCTTTCATACAGTAGAGATACGATACAAAATGAGTTTGGTGAAAATCGTCCCCCAAGTGGCGTTGCAGGGCTTAGGGGCGTTATACATAATTATTTTCATTTTAAAAACTATTTGACGCACTATCTTTAAATTCATAAATTGATTCCTTTCGTAGAATAATGATCAGTTACAAAACGGGTTTGTGAAAACAGACTTCTAAGTGGCGTTGCGGGGGATTAAGGGGCGTAATAGATAAATATATCCGTTTTTAAACTACTTCACCTACCTGCTTGAAAATTGGTAGGTAAGTTCTTTCATGGAGTAAATATCCGCTACAAAATGGGTTTTTAAAAATTGACCCCAAGGGGTGTTGCGGGGGTGGGGGGTTTAAGGGGCGTTATAAATTCCGATTTTTTAACTATTAGACGTACAGTCTTGAAACTTAGTAAGCAGATTCCTCTCATAGGGTAGAGATACGCTACAAGATGGGTTTCGTGAAAATTGCCCCCAAGTGGCGTTCCGGGACTTAAGGGGCGTTATAAATAATTATTTCCATTTTTAAACTATTAGACGCACAGTCTTTATATTTGAGAAAAAGATTTCTTTCATAGAGTAGAGATCAGCTATAAGAAGGTTTTGGGAAAACAGACCTCCAAGTGGCGTTGCGGGGGATTAAGTGGCGTAATAGATAATTTTTTTCATTTTTTAACTAATTGACCTACCTGTTTCAAAATTGGTAGGAATGTTTCTTTCATGGAGTACATATCCGTTACAAAACGGGTTTGGGGAAAATTGACCCCAAGGGTGTTGCGGAGGTTAAGGGCAGATATAAGTAATTATTTCTATTTTTTAACTATTAGACGCACAGTCTTGAAATTTTGTGAGCAGATTCCTCTCATAGGATAGAGATACACTAGAAAATGTGTTTTGTGAAAATAGACCCCTAAGGGCGTTGCGGGGGTTCAAGGGGCGTTATTGATAATTTTTTTTGCATTTTAATTTATTGGACGCACAAATTTTGCTAAGCAGATTCCTTTCATAGAGTGCAATTCCCCTACAAAATGGGTTTTGTGAAAACAGACACCGAAGTGGCGTTGCGGGGGCTCAAGTGGCGTTATAGATAATTATCCCCATTTTTAAACTATTAGACGTGCAGTCTTGAAATTTGATAAGCAGATTCCTTTCGTAGAGAACCGCTACAAAATGGGTTTTGCGAATATCAACTACCAAGTTTAATTTTGGGAGATTAAGAAGCGTAATCGATAAATGTTTCCATTTTTAAACTATTTGATCATCCTGCTTGAAAATTGGTAAGCATGTTCCTTTCATGGAATATAATTCCTCTAACAAAGAGTAAAACGAAAATTGACCCCTAAGGATGGTTGCGAGGGTCAAGAGGAGTTACAGAAAAATATTCCTGTTTTTATTTGTTAGACCCATATACTTGAAATTTGTTAAACATGTTTCTTTTGTTGAATAGGGATCCACTAAGAATGTATTTTAAGCAAATCAAGTTGTGGGGGGTGCAGGGGGTTACTGAGACGTATTGACGAAAAAAATTACTTTTTTCGAGCTACAAGGACTATAATAATGAAATTTGGTTTGCATTTTTCTTTTGTTGAATTGAAATCCGCTAGAGAGGTTATTTTGGAAAACGGCTCTCAACACACACGGATTACGGGATATTGATAGTAAAACTTTTGTTTTTTTCTGTTAGATTTAGACTTGAAATTTGGCTTGCATGTTCAATTTACGGAGTAGAGATCCACCGAAATTGGTTTTGCGGGAATCCACTTGGTTTTTGAGTTACGAAAGAGCAAACATCATTCTATGCTTCAATTTTAGAGATTTTTAGAAAATACAAATTAGATGAGTTCTGCCCTTTTTTTTTTATCAACAGGTGACAGTTACAGGTATAAGTATATTTTTCAATTCAATCGAATTCTTAATGCTAGGACTTAGATATCAATATTTATACATATATATAAACAGTAAAAATTTATAAAACATCATGAAATACCCAGCGAAGCGGGCGGTAACAGCTAGTCTATGTATAATAGTAATCCATTTATATTAGTCTGTGTATTATAGTATTAAAATGAACTGAACTCAGTGGCGCAACTGCCCATGAGGGTCAAGGTTCACTATGCCTATCTCAGTTTACGTGACCTTAGGCGCGGGGGTGCATGTGCAGATGTTTTGCTCAAGTGGTCAGTTCTGACGCGAAACTCCCAGTGTTCAGTTCCCAAGCAATCTTGATACTCATTTATTGGCCCTCTGAAGGAAGAAAGACTGCGTCGACCTTGTCTTGCCAGGGATTTGAACCCCGGACCTGTGGTGAAAAGCAAGAAACTCTACCATTCAGCCACTGGGCGTAGAATTATAGTATTACCATTTATAATATAATCTATGTATAATAGTAATATCCATTTATAGTAATGTATGTACTATAGTATAAACTTTATATAGTAATGTATGTACTATAGTATAACCTTTATAGTAATCTATGTTTTATAGTAATCTATTTATATAGTAATGTACCCATTTTAATATTAACATTTATAGCAATCTTTGTGTAAGTAGAAATGTTAGGATAAAAAATAGAATTAAGTAATAAAAAAAATGCAATCAAAATTTCAAATTGTAAAAATATCTCAAATGATGTAACAATTTCCATTTGAAATCTAAAACCAATAACTCAATTGCATGAGTATGGCGAAAAAAGAAAAATCAACCAATGTCATGCAGATACCACTGTTTTGCTCTGAATTTAAATTAATTAGTTCAAATAATTGTAATAATTTGGAATTTGAAGATGAAATATTCATTCAGATATTGACTAAGAACAACTATTATATCATTTTATTTTAGGAAACAAGCAGGGGAAGTAAGTAAAATGTACAATTAATTCAAATAGAGAAACTAATAAAAATATCTTAAATCACATACACACAATTCGACATATTTCAAGTTGAATATACTCAGCTTCTGTAACAGGGTGTAAAAGGATTTGTCCTCTTCCTACATAAGTCTCAGAAAAGGATTTTCTGTGTTATTTCTTGACGATCATATTTAGAAGTAGATTTTTATATTTAAAGTAGAATATGAGTTCCCTTCAATTTTTAGTACATTTGCATAAACAACTTTGAGAAATGAACGTAAATTCAAAAAAGAAATAAAATACAGAAAAATTAAGGTATCCTCTATATTAAGGTATTTTGTTTTATAGACCATTTTATTAGCTTTATAAAAAATACCAAGTTTATTATTTTCCATTCACTAGAACAAAAACTGCAAGTGTTTTAGTAAAAGCAGATGCCATTACTATAAGCAAGATGTAATACTTTAAAACGCGTTTTACTTGATATGTGTGTTTTTTTAAAAAATACTCAAACGGGGACAGCGATTGCTCAAACAGTTTTTAAAATAATTAACTGAAATTTTTTGTAGATGTTCTGCATAATAGTAGAAGTCTTTTAACCTTCAGATTTATCAATCACTGTTTTATTAAAAAACTTACAGTCCCTTACAATCACTGTTACTTAAGCAATTTCGTATAGTAACTAAGATAAAGTGCTCTAGTTTTTGTAAAAGTTATAAAATATCTCTTATCCTAAAGGTCATTTCAGAAATGAGTAACACAGCAACACATCAGAATTGAAAGTGTGTTCATAAAATTTCGGTACAGAAGGGGATTTATGTTATTTTTTGTAAATTTTTACCAATTTTTTCCCATTTTAATAATAATAATTTCCTTTTATTTTCTAAACTTTAGCATACTTTTCGAAAATGTACTAAACAAATATAAAAAAAAAACCCAAAAAATCCCCATATCTCCATTTTTTTTTTAAAGTTGTCGCGAGTATTGGATACCTTAAATAAAATAAAATTGAATGAAATATTCAAAATAAGATCAAATTACACGTCTGCTACTGTTTCACGTTCAATTAATTTCCATCATCATACGAAGGAAAATATTAGCACATTATTGATTTATCTTTTGCAGTTTTCAAACAATTTTCTTATTTAGATTTTAAAATAACTTTTATCAACTTCAAAAAAAAAAAAAAAATGTTTGGTATCCTAAAAAAAATTTCTTAAAATAAATTAATGTGGTATTACGGAAATGCTCCCCCCCCCCTTAGATTAATTTAAGTTAATTCATTTTGCACAACTGAGCAGAATGCTTTTGGATATTTTTTATTTAGTTATTTTCTACGCATTGCAAGTAAATAAACTAAATAATCTTATAACTCAGCATTTGTTTGTGGTGTGATATTTTTAATTTTAAGTTGACTTCTTTCAATTTTAAATGTCTTTAAGAACCTTTTCTCGATTGCAATTCATTTTTTGTATAAATTTATATATTTTATCGAATTTATTAATTTTCTCATTCTTATTTATTTACTTATAACGAGTTTCCATGAATGATATTAAATATATTTCAATTAAATGATTATATATTCTACCAGCTAAAGTACCTGTTCTCCCCACGGGTTAATTTTTTTTTTAAATTAAGTGAATGAATATTAACGTCACCCTATTCAACTACACGAGGGCTTTTGGCGACAGACTGCGTAATTTTGAAGCATGATTAAGTGACGTGGGTGACACCCCCTCTCCTAATTTCCACACCACACCAACGGGAGAACGTTTAAGCTTTGACAGATTTAACTTGCACGGAGGTTCTTCGGTGGTACTAGGCTCAAAACTAATGATATGCTGGCTACGAGTCCATTACCTTGACCAATAGGCTACCACGGCTTTTTTTTAAATAAATAATGTTATTCTTGTTCTAACAGTTGAATTGTAAGGAGAGTAGAACCCAGTACAAAACATTTCATAGAAAAAGGTAATATATTTTTTTTAATGAACGCATTTGTTATTTATCTATAACGCCCCTTGGAAGTCAATTTTCTCAAAACCCCTTTTGTAGTTGATCTCTACTTCTTGAAAGGAACACGCCTGTCAAATTTCAAGTCAGTAGGTCTGATAGTTCAGAAACAGGAATATTTATCTATAACGCCTGTAAAGCCCTCGAAAAGCCCCTTGGAAGTCGATTCAGATAAAAACAGGAATCTTCTTCATAGATGGGGGATAGCTAGCTATCACACCATATCACAACTGTCTTTATCGTACCGGGACTCGTTTCTGAGTTTAGCAGCACGCCCGTTGTACACATTTATGATATATATTGATTACCAAAAGAGAGGTCAGAGAATTTAAGTGGAAAATATTAAGTAAATAACTAAGTAAGAAATAAGTACCGTCTTTATTCCCACACAATATTACACTACTTTTTCAGAACTTCATAATCATATTATATACACATTGAATTTTTCAAATTTTAAATATTTATGTATAATTACTGAGAATAAATTGAAAAATTAAATCTGAATCCTCGAGATATTTGTGAGTATAAATTTTTATTGAATTTCATTTACTTATCGGTATTTTTTTTATTACTTGAAAATATTTTTATCATTAAGTTCATAGTGCATCAAACGCTAATAATGAGAAAAAAAACGAATTATTTGTAGAATTAAATTTGTTTATTGTACTACATTGTATTCATGTGCTGTAACATATATGCATAATCAATATTTCGTAATTTGTTTTGGTTAAAAAATGGTGTAAAAAAAGCTTAGATAAATTTATTTTTATCACGAAATTATCGTTTTAATGTCTTACTCAATGATTAGCAGTTATAAAATTTCTGTTATCACTTACACGTGATTGTGCTTCGCGCTGACATATATTTTTTCATGGTTGCCATCACTGATAACGAAATACAAAAATAGTTTTATCAGTACAGTGAATAACTTATTGGATACTTATCACAGTTTAGTTTTTATTTTGTTTTAAATGTCCTAAATAACAACAGAAAACACATATAAAAGTATAAAGTAACACATATAAAAGAATGTAATGAAAATATTTAAAAAATAAAATAAGAATAAAAGAATAAAATACATATGAAGAAGACCAGCAACTATGATTTTATCCGGGAGCAGGCACGCACTGGATACTAACGTTAATGGTCGCAAGGGGTGACTGAGTCACCCCAATTTTTTTTTAAGGATTATCTTTGTTGTACACGATAAAAATCGTAATTACAGTGAATAATTTAATTAAGAGAAAGTATACTTCCCTACTTTTAAGGACTTTTCCATTTTTCTTTGATAATTTGAGAAACTGAACCAAAAAATGTCAAAAATGTGAGTGATTTTAATAAAGGACACAAATCAGAGACACTTTTCTCTAACATTACAGGAATGTTGTTTGCAGGCTAAACTGCTATATGTTGTTTAAGTTATTGTAGTTTTACTGTCCTTTGATGATCGACAAATAACATGCTGAACTTTTTCTTGCTCGTGGCGTGTGTCTTATGGCTTCATATTTTTCTTTTTGGAGTTCTTTAGGTAGCATTTGAAAATTTCCTTTCAACTCAAGCGTTTCATGTTCATCTCTTTTTTTCAAATTTACTTTTGCTATCATGATTAATATGCATTATTTCGGCAGGTTTTTCCCTTGCTTGATCAGTTTCAACTTCCTTCAATAAAGATCACAGATGCCCACATTTCTTCCTTTTTTTTTCTTGCTCATTTACTGTTATAAACCATAATACGTCGTACAATACAGCAATCAAAACCTCTAAATTCTTCACAGAGAAAAAATGTAGCATGTTCATAGAAAATACCTTGAAACAAAAGTGGTCGCGCAGGAAACTCAGTGAAAACAAGTACCTTAAGATTGTAAGAAAATGTTTGAGCCTTTGCATAAATCAACATTTCATTTTTGCTTCTTATAGACGCTATCTGTTACCTCTGATTAACAAACAAAAAATGAGAAAAATAAATCCGAATTTGAGCAACCCCATTTATCTAACTGTCTGTTCCGAGCACAGGAGTCGCCACAATTGACACCCAACTTCACTATATAAAGGCAGCAGACATGGAAATACTTATTCAGAATGTTTTATTTAAAATAGTGATAATTATATATATATATCCTTATACTATTTTTACATAAAATTTTTTTCATCATATTCTTCTCCCATAACTCATAGAAATCGAAAATATATTACTTTTTTTCCTGTATACATTTATCTGGATAGTTAATTTTTAAAAAATTATAGCATTGTAGCAACTTTCACAAAGCGACGATGAATACCAAACTGTGGCAGTCACTGATGAAAATTTTAAATTAAAATAAGCTAGAATAGAGAACAAAGAAAATATTTATCTGTAACTCTACTAGAGCTAAATGCATTCTAGTTCTTCCCTATAAATATGAACATAAATGAAAAAAATTAGTTTTTATTCCTCTTTTGGAAGAAATAAAAGCACTTTGGCATTCATACGCTGCACACTCTGTAACGAATGGGAAATATGCTCTTCTGTTTTCAAAGTAAATTATCTATATATAAAAGAGAAAAGAGAGAGAGAGCGACTTACTCGCTCATCAATTTATCTCCGGAACTATTCAACCAACAGAATTGAAATTTAGTATATATATATATATATACTATTTTTCAGCCTTTCCTTTGTTTTGAAATTGTATTTGGGTCCAGAATCTGGCAATAACTTGTTTATTGTACTCAGATTTAGCGCGGGCTCTGCATTTCAGTATGCAATTTTTGGGTGAGTTACCTTTTCCTTATAATGGATTTAGATTTCCTATCCATTATTTCCAATTGGTATTTGCTCGGTATTATTAACAAAAAAAGGGGGAAGGTTGGCTGGCCAAAAAACATGTTCAACCCCACTTTTATACATAAGGATTTTTTTAAAGAAAATTTTATGTATACAAGCTGTCCTAAGTCAGCAATGTTGATAATACTGAAGCATCCATTCTTTTATATTTTACTCTGTTATTTCAATCTTTCATATCTCCTAAATTCTGTTGTCTTGTTATCTAGCAATTGATATTCTTTTAAGTATTAATCATGTAATTCATCTCTCTCTTGTAGAGAAATTTTGATTATATATATATATATATATATATATAGGCATTTTCCTTTCATAGAGTAGAGATCCGCTAAGAACGGATTTTTTAAAATTTGAACCCCCTAGAGCGTTACAAATAATTATTTCTGTTTTTAAAATACTGGGTTAGTGGGAAATGTTTGCGTCGCTACTACAAGAGGGCTTTTGGCGACAGACCTCATAATTTTGAACCACTGTCAAGTGACAAGGACGACACCTGAGCTGGCACGCTTTTCTCCTTACTAACACACGACACGATATTTGAGCTCTTGAAATATTTAACTTGCATCGCTCCCCTACGCGGCGGGTCTTCAGTGGTACTGGGCTCGAACTCATGACACGCAAGCCACGAGTCCGATACCTTAACCACTTGGCTACCGCGGCCACTTTAAACTACTGGACGTACAATCCTGAAATCTGGTAGGCAGATTCCTTTCATAGAGTAGAGATCCACTGCAAAATGGATTTTGTGAAAATCTATCCCTAAGGGGCGTTGCGGGGGCTTAATTAAGTGGTGTTAGAGATAATTATTCCCATTTTTAAACTATTAGGCATTCAGTCTTGAAATGTGATTAGAATATTCTTTTCATAGAGTAGACAAAAGTTATTAAACGGTTTTCACGAAAATCAATTTCCAATTGGCGTTGCGGGGGCTTAAGGGGCATTACAAATAATTATTTACCTTTTTAAGCTGTTAGACGTACAGTCTCGAAATTTGGTAAGCAGATTATTTCTGTAGAGTAGGTTTTGGTGGATTAAAGGGCGTAATAAATAAATGTTTTCGTTTTTAAACTATTAGACCCACCTGCTTGAAAATTGGTAGGCATGTTCCTTTCATGTGGAATAGATTTCCTCTAACAAAGAGTTATATGAAAATTGACCCCCAAGGGGAAGAGTTCAAGGGGAGTTACAGAAAAAATTCCTTATTTTTAATTGTTAGAACCACATACTTGAAATTAAATTTGTTAAACATGTTTCTTTTGTTGAATACAGATCCACTAAGAATGAATTTTATAGAAATCGTCTCCTGGTGAGAGACTGGGGCGTATTGACAAAACAAAATCCCGTTTTCGAATTACAAGGACTATAGTAATGAAATTCGGTTTGTATTTTTCTTTTGGTGAATTTAATTCCACTAAGAACGGTTATTTTGGAGAACAACTTTCAACAGGATTACGGGGAGTATTGATAATAAAAATTCCTTTTTTGTCTATTAGACTTAAATTTGAAATTTGGCGCGCATGTTTATTTTACGGAGTAGAGATCCACTGAAAATTTGTTTTGTGGAAATTCCGTTGGTGATTGGGTTACGAGAGTGCAAAAAATAATTTTGCTACAATTTTAAAGATTATTTAAAATATTAATTAGAAGTTATGTCTCTTTTTTTTATCAAGAGGCGAGAGTTACAGGTATGAAAAAAATCAATATTAGCTATTCAAATAGAGAAAGACATTGCTACAACCTCTCCCTTCGAAATCTAGTTTTATTCTCCTAAATAAAAATAGTGATTACACTGATCTAAGCAATAAATTAGAAGCGAGCGCTCTAGCGCCCACATAGACAAAACAAAAAATTTGCGTGTGTGTGTGTGTGTGTGTGTGTGTGTGTGTGTGTGTGTGTGTGTGTGTGTGTGTGTGTGTCGGACCCAGGCCGCTGTTAGAATGACGAGAGCATCAGTTCTATAAATAACATCTTTTTTGTTCTTCATTCATTTTAACTCCAATATGGCGGCCCTTTGGCGCGCAGCTGTATAGAATAAAAGACAATATTAGACAAGCAAGGAGTCACCAGCTATCTTCGTTTCGCTCTCTCTCTCTACAAAATGTTTTCCGGGTATATGGGTTTCTAGGAACTCTCAATCCAGTATCTGGTTTAAAAAGTTCTGTTTGAGGACTTGACGACATTGTATTTTCATGCTGGGGTAGTGTTACGTTGCCATTGGATGAGCGGCGGAAGGCCGGTAGGCAGCGCTTCAAGGTGCAGATCTTAGTTGCAAAAGTCTTTTTAGGTAGCTGGAATCGCTCTAACTTTAAGTAGTATTATACCCTCAAATCCTTACGCGATGGTAAAGAGTTCGTTCTATTTCTATTTATTATTTACTTAATTTTGAAGCTAAACTTTACAGACATGGCATATATATATAAAAACAACATACAATCACTTCCAAAAGTTAAACAAGAATATGTAAAATGCAAAAAAATCAACAAATACTGCTTTGATTGATACAAAATTTGGCAGTAAAAATCATATATATTTAGACATAAAAAAAATCAATAATTATATACAGAAATGAAAACAATATTAAATTTTTGTAAGTTATCAGGTAATGTCATACTGGAGACTTGAACAGAATTATGTTTAAAAAGAAAATAAACAGCATAAAATGAAAAAAGGACATTAAAAGGGTATGTAATCCCCCTAATCTGTATGCAAAGTTTACACCTTCTGACCATTCTTTCAATTAGGTGGTCAACCACCGCAGAATTAAGCAATCGCCATTCTTCTTGTAGAGCAGTTTCCAGCTCAATAAGAGTGGCTGGAGGTGGGAACCGTGAAGATACAGCCGGCGAGAGCATCCCAAAGATTTTCAATGGAATTAAGGTCGGGTGAATATGCTGGCCTCGCCATATGCGCAATCCCTTCACTCTCCAGGTAGTCATCGACGATGTCAGCTCTATGGGGACGTGCGTTATTGTCCATTAAAACAAAAGTAGGGCCAACTGCTGCAACTTACAATCTCACAATGGGTTCTAGGACTTCATCTCAATACCGAGCAGCCGTCACAGAACCCCGTTTAAAGATGTGCAGGTCGGTGCGGTATCCCAATGAAATTCCTGCCCACACCATAATGCTTCCGCCTCGGAATGCGTGATGTTCGGTGATGTTTTGGGGCTGATTGCGTGTTGCTGTTTGCGCCATATCCTTATACGCTTGTCATCTGGCTCCAGAGCAAATCTTGACTCATCAGTAAATGTGACATTGCCCCAGTCAGACACAGTTCCAATTGCCATGTTCCCGGCACCACTTTAATCGTGCCCCTCTTGATTGAACGGATCGAGGAACTCAAACTCGAGGTACCCGGGCATACAGTCCCTTCATATGTAATCTTCGGCGTACAGTAGCTGCAGATGTAGTCTTAGCAATGGACGCTGTAACCATAGATGTCACATGTGTGGAGGTCTCTCTGCGATTCCGCTTGGCTACAATAGCAATATATCGATCTTCCGCGGGTTTGTAACCCTTGGGCGACCGTCTACGGGCCTTTGGACAACTGTCTGCGTTATTTGGAATTGTTTCCATAAACGTGAAATTACAGAATAATGAACGCCGAAGAAAAGAACAACATTTGTGATCGACTGTCTTGCTTCAATGCGCCCCACCAGCACGCCAGCGCTCAGAATCTTCCATTCGTTTTCTGGAAGTCATAGAAACACGTATGTCTTGAAAACAAATTGGACGAAAGTTTTAAACACCATCTATCAGCACTTACAATCAACTTCTGCAACCTTTCATAAAGCTGGCTTCTTATAAGACTGCCTTTTTGCATATTTCTTGACATGAAAGCACGATTGGCTGTTACGTAACATATTTGCATACTTCCATCTACCTCTGCAGTGAATTGCATCCTCTTCAATTCTGATTGGCTTCCGGAAATTAGCATTTTCCTCTCCGTGCTTAACTTTTGGAAATGGGTGTATATTTGTACACCATGAAATACTCGGTGAAGTGGGTGGGTAACGGATTGCTATATATATAGGTTGAATTCAGCAATTTTTCTCAAAATTTTACTGTATTATTTGTGTTTTAGAAGGAACTTATAAAATTAGACATTTCCAATAGGGTTTCGTAACAAATATTTGACAACAACGTAATTCACTAAGGGAAAGGTTCACTTGAAGATACATATAACTAAGAAAAAGTATTACATTCGAAAAACTCTTCGTATACGTTTATAAAGAAAGACTTATTATTATTGAGGTTTTTTTCATATATATAGGTTTTTATCCAAATGATGAAAACTCTTGTGAATAAAAAAGATATTTTTCAATGCGCTCCGTAAGCATTAAAATATAATAATAGCTACCAGTTTTTTTAATAAATAGAAATGAATATATTCTGGTAATATGTTTCAGCTGTATTGAAGTCTCGTAACTCACGACGTTTTGTTTTTCGAAAACCTGAAGTGTCGGACATTTCAGGTTTTAATAGATACCAAATTGTAGGAGCCGTCTAGTTGGAGCATGTTTGTCCGAAACATCCCAACTTTTAGGCGTTTCCAAAGGTACGGGTATATAAGAGCGTGACAGCATACACACAGATCACCAAGACAAGCTCGGGAAAGCAAAATAGTGGTCTTAATGTACGTCTGAAAAGAGAACAACTGCAGAAAAAGTGACCGTAGAGCTCTGTCAGCACCAGGGTTTTCCAGTATCAATCATTACAGTTAGAAAGGCACTTTCATAAATAGAACATTTACGACAGAGCAGCAATTCCTGAGCCACTTGTCACAGACGTTAATGCCCCATGAATGCCACTTGGGGGTCGATTTTCAAAAAAAAAAAACCCATTTTGTAGCGGATCTCTACTCTATGAAAGGAATCTGCTTACCAAATTTCAAGGCTGTACGTCAAATAGTTTTAAAATGGAAATAATTATCTAGAACGCCATTTAAGCCCCCGCAACGCCACTTGGGATCAATTTTCACAAAACCCATTTTGTAGCGGATCTGTACTTAATGAAAGGAAACTTCTTACCGAATTTCAAGATTGTACGTCCTGTAGTTTAAAAATGAAAAAAAAGTATTTATAACGTCTCTTAATTCCTCGTAAAGCCCCTGGATTTCGAATTTTAAAAAATCCATTCTTAGCCGATCTTTAATTTCCTATATAAAACTTGTGTTATATATATATGAAGTTTTGTTATATTTTATACACGTATAAAAGATGTTTTTGTTGACGTGATCTTATTTTGTGAAAATCTTATAATTTTTACAGAAAGTTTATTTCAAGAATGTAGCATAAATGCAAAACAAAAATAAGCTCGCAATTTTGATCATAAAAATCGAGTCTAATTAATTATACGATTATTAACTTTTCATTTGACTAATTCGTTTCTCTTCCTTATACATCACTCATTCGTTACAGAAAAAGTTATGGTGAAAAACTAACCACGTGAAAATAACAAAAATAAAATCACCCCCCCCCCTATAATCGTATTCATAAATAATGTTTATTTAAAATGGTTGTATTCATAAAAAGAGGTGTAGTTACAAACCTGTTGTAAAGATTTCATAGGAATTTACTTTTCATTTCCTTATTTGCGTAATTGACACGCATATGTTTTGTGCAAACGGTTATTTTTTTTAGAAGAGAGTTTTTCATGAAAAATTTCTTTTAATATTTGCTTAGAACTTTCTGTGCGCACTTTATGGCTTTTCACGTATCCTTTTCTTAGAAACTATGATCCAATGTCTCATATCCCCCACCCCCACCTTTTCGTTTTGCACTTATCTTTTCATGGAAAGTTTTTCAAACATCAAACTGCAATATTTGAGTAAAAATGTCTCTCTGTTTTCCCTACTAGTTAAAACCAAATATATAGCGTTAATCCAATGATGATGTTGATTAAAGATAAAAAAAAGCTATTGCACGTTAGTAATCAATAAATCCCTGCTGCTGTAATTTGAGTTCTTTTCTTGGACGGGTAGGTAGCTAAAAACGTTTGGTTTCGTAGACGAGTGGTCAATTTAGAAAGATCCTGTTTCTTAGACTAGTGGTCACCTAAGGAGTTCAGTTTCTTAGACCAATAATCAGCTTAAGAGACTAGTTTCTTAGACAAGTGACCAGACAAAAAAAATCTCATTTCTTAAGGTATCCGACTACTTGCGACAACTTTTTTAAAAGATGGAGGTATGGTGATTTTTTTACTGTTTTTAGATTTGTTTAGCACAGTTTAAGAAAAATATAAGGCCATAGCAACCTAGTGGTTAGAGCATCGGACTCCTGACCGGAAAGCCTGGGTTGGATGCCCGATGCCACCAAATACCCTCTGAGTACACACGGAGTACGTGCTCGTTAAATCAGTGGGTCCGAAAGTCTTGTGGGTGGTCGCAGCTGAAACCACGATAGCAGGGGACTGGAGAATGTTTCCTTCCCCTCCAGTTCCATTCCTAAATTGTGCAGATAGGTGGTATCACCATCTATCATGTGAGAACCGAGCCAAATCGTACTGTCACCTGCATGGTGCTAAAAGTTTAGGCTAAAGACCGGCGTAAAAATCTAGCCTTTAGCCGCGATGAATTTCGTGGACCTTTATCTGAATAACTTTATCTGGCATAAGCACCAACAACAAGAAAAATGTACTAAAATTAAGAAGAGAAAAAACAATTATCATTACTAAAATGGAAAAAAATGGGTAAATATTTGCAAAAAATAACATAAACGTGGCCCATTCTGTACCAAGAGTTTATGAAGAAATTTTAAAATCTGATGTCTTGCTATAATATTCAATTTTGAAATGACCTTCAGGATACGAGATATTTTAATTTTTACAAAAACTAGAGCAATTTATCTTAGTTATTATATGTAATTGCTTAAAGAAGCAGTGATTATATTCACACATAAGGGACTGTAAATTTTATAATAAAACAGTGATTGATAAATCTGGAGGTAAAAACACTTCTACTTTATACAGAACATACACAAAAAATTTCAGTTAATTTTTTTCAAAACTCCTTTAACAATCGCTGTGGTCACGTTTAAGCATTTTCCAAAACACATATTTCGAGTAAAACGCGTTTTAAAGTATGACATCTTTCTTAAAGTAGTTGTATCTGCTTTTTTTAAAATATTTGTGGTTTTTGTTCTAGTGGACGGAAAATAATAAACTTGGTATTTTTATAAAGCTAATTATAGGTCCTATAAAATAAAATCATAAAATAAATTTGGAAATTTTTTGGCAAAATTCACAATTTTAGGGTGGTCGGATTCCTTAAACAAATTGTCAGCTGAAAAAATTCGGTTTCTTAGATAAATGGACAATTAAAAGTCTACCTTTGTAAAAATATAAACATCTTTTAAAATTTAGTCGAAAATAAAATTGGAATAATCCAAGGATGGTCGCAGACGCCTGCTCATTAGAACCTAAGGACCCTTTCACACAAGTCAACTTGTGTCGCACATAACAGGAAGAGCAAACCGTAGGGATACATTTTGAATATGAATCACCTGTATCCTCTCTTTGCTCGTGTTCAATGCACTCCCTGTTTAGTTACTCTTTTAATCTCGCGAAAACCATGTTCTACTCCACAATAGTTGACACAACTGAAAGGATATTGTGAAAGCTAGGATCTTCACACCGGCTACTTGTGTACTGAAAATGGAGTTAGCTTTTTATTGCTTCTTTGGATCCAATTACTTTTTGATGAGCCTGGCACTCCCTTTTCAATAAACTTTGCATCCACGTTTCAAAAGAATTTTTTCTTCTTTTCACACTAGGAAGTGGTCTCAGAAACGAGTTCACTGCCACAGTTACATCGTGTTAAATTGGCCTAAACGTACTGTGTTCAGAAGAGATCTCGAGATCACGGACAGAGAAGTATTGGAGAAGCATGAAAACAAGTAGTAACAAGTCAAACCATATGCGGGTAGAATTCTCTTCTTCTTCAAGGGCTCGACAGCCCTGGGTGGGCCCTGGCCTTCTCCAGAAGTTTTTTCCAGGCATCTCTTATTTTGGCAACCGTTTCCAGTTTTTGACCTTTAAAATATTTAGTTCTTTTTCGATACAGTCAATCCATCTTAACGGGGGTCTGCCCCGAGGTCTATTTCCCATGGACTTTGTCAGAAAGATTTTCTTGCAGCAAAAATCTTCATTCATTCTAGCCAGATGACCAGTCCATTTAAATCTCTGTAATTTGATAAATTTTACAATATCAAGTTGTTTGTAAATTTTGTAGAGTTCTAAATTATATTTCTTCTCCATGATCCATTCACTTGGATCCATCAAGAATGCAGCGTAAAATCTTTCTCTTGAAAATTCTCAAAGCTTCCTCATCACGTAAAGCCAATGACCAAGTCTCTGATTCATAAGTCAGGACAGATCTTATAAGACTTTTGTAAAGAAGCAATTTAGCTCTTAATTTAAGAAAACTGTGTAAAAAAAAATTATCCTGTTGAAATTTAAGCCCATGAGTCTGTGAAGGAGAAGGTAATACAAAGGGACAAAAAATATCTGCAACGTACCACCGTACTGTAAGGATAACACGGATGCAATCCAAAAGGTTACGGCTATCAATCATCCCTTGCCATAACTTTTGGTTGTCTTGTTGTGTGGTTAAGCCCATAAGTCTGTGAAGGAGAAGGTAATACAAAGGACAAAAAATATATGCAACGTACCACCGTACTGTAAGGAAACACGGATGGCAATCCAAAAGGGTACGCTATCATATCATCCTTGCCATAACTTTGGTTGTCTCGTTGTGTGGCTGAGTAACCCACCATTGTTATGATCATCTCCAAGCACGTCTTTATTGGTTATAGGTAGTATGCAACCAACCTTCAATGGTAAGTTCAATTTGAAGCAGGATATTCATCCTTTAAAACTATTCTATTACATTCGTGAGATTCCAGTTCGAATGCCGCAAGCACTCTGGAAACAAACATGGTGAATGTACTGGTAAAAGG